>SJJU01004572.1:0-33080 GCA_012932125.1 Conopomorpha cramerella | reverse complement strand
GAAAATACAGTTTTAGGGCTTTGCCAACGATAGTATCACTTACTCGGAAGCTATACCAGGCCCAACTCAACATATCACTTATTTACCAAATGTGGTGTAACAAGTTTCAGTCGACCTATAATACTCTTGTAACAAGCATCTCAGTTAAGAAAGGACTCCGCATTTAGCGTATAAACCCAATACTCTTCAGTGGGGGCATTCTACTTTATAATTATGATGAATATAACAGCTGGGTAAGTACGGTACGTAAAACAACGAGGATAACAAACACGTGTTGCAGACGTAAGTAATTAGAATGAGACACACCTATTATTTATTTCTTACATCACACCAGGATCAACTTGCAGAAGGAAAATAATCATCGTTGAGGATTAAACGGATTCCGCTGATTCGAAACGGAACATCTTACATACATTATATACCTACACATAATACAAGTTTTTTATCTTAATATTCCATAGTATGATTAATATCCCCCAAGGAAGTACATGAGTGACATACTATAAGTCGGAGTCAAGAAGTAAATTCTAACAGGTCGATTGACATGTCAACCTAGACTGATAGTATTGTAGATTATGGGCAAGATTCTATTTATGAGTGTTATGTTGGTGCCAGCAGTATAGTTTTCGTAAATGTTTTATGCACCACAAATTTCAACAAAATGAAACGTTTTTGTTAGCCGTGCTCTACTCAAAACAATTAAGGCGTATGTAAGCTTATAAGAGTCAGACTATTAGCAATAAAATAATTAGTAGGTAACTCAAACAAAAAACATCACATTTTGTTAACGCAAATGTATCTTTGCTTTTACCGCTCACCCTTCTTCCAATAAATTAATAGAGTTTAAGTTAAACTTGGGAGCTGTCAATTTTCAATGTCCGGAAAATGTACAAGACGTGAAACAAAAAGGAACCTACTACTGCCAGTAAAAGAATGTATGGTTTTCTCATGAATGCCATGATCAGAATAGAAAAAAACGTCAGTTCCAACAAATAAGAATCATCGAAATCGGTTCGCCCAGTCGAAAATTCAAATTGAGAATCCCATCCCTTTTTGAAGCCTCAATTAATAAAAACTAAGTTATCACATATTTATCCTGCGTATAATTTTATATTGGTACAAAACGCTTGTTTGGTTTTTGTATGCCCGCTCTCTGTACACCAAGCACTAACTACTTTATATGGTTTAAACATATCTAAAATGTACATAGAAGACACACAGTGGTTGCATAATCTATTGTATAAGTATCCAGACATGTTCATGCATATTTCTAACATAATGACCGGAGGACAGAGCCGTTGATGGGTTAATGCTGACACCACATCGCACATACATTGTTCATTCAGGAAACTGCGGCTGACATCGCCTGCTGCCGCTACACGTAACAAAGAAATAAATTATTTATACTTACTTCACTTTTGCACACAATCAACGCTTGTCAGTTTTAAATGGCATGAAGGTTTAGCACGATATGGAGATATCCCACTAACATAGTAAGGAAAATAATAAACTCGCACACCAAAACAACTAAAGTTTGCCTCAGAATGGAGAATTGGTGCTAAATTTGTGAATTTGACAGTTAGTTATTTAGTTAAGTTAGAATTTTTTGATGTAAGAATAAAATAAATCGATCGTTCCCATCATAAAAAAAACCTTGTGAAACCTTGTGAGTTGTGTGTACAGTTCACCATAGAAGAAATTACTTTCTCGAAACTTGGTTTGGAGATTATTGTGAAGTGTATTTGCACATAGCCTAAGTACATTTTATACAGAATTTCCTACGGTACAAACGAGATACAATGCGAATAACGGCTAGTAGGTACATGCATTCGAATGGCTGCAGCTTCGACAGCATTACGACCACACCAAGGCTCGCGGCTATTCGGCTATTTTTCACAATGAACAATCGTTTGACCACCATCCTGCCTCATGTTAAGCAGCTATGTGATCTATGATGGAGCTGTTAATTAAGTACCTATTCACCCGTGACTTGAAGACCTTCAGACTGTACTACCTATACGTGCTGTCATGATTTTTGGTCATCGCCACCAATCCGGAGGACATGCTACATAAGTACATACATAGTATACGTACATAATGGAGTGAAGAGAAGAACTTTGAAGAGATTGTTGAGAAATTGACAACGCCATATTGATCTGACAGTTGGGAGGTGATTAGCCTATTGCTACTGTGTTGCCGTAGTACAAATGATCACTACTCGCTCACCCATATCTAATGGGATAATAGAACTTCCCTCCTCTTATGTCACTTTTAGTCTGACTGGAGATTTAAGTATATATTTTTTTCTCGACACAGTAAGCGAAACAAGTCGATTCCCAATTTGACACTTGATGTATAAAAATATTAATACTCCGAAAATTGTAAACAAAAATACCTATATAAGTTAGTCGGCTGCAGTCAGTCTTCGACTGTACTATTTAAAATGTCATCACGCTCCAAAACGGTGTCCGTCATTGCCTATAAACAGTCCTAACAAGATTATTCTGTGTACCTAATAAGTAAACTTACCTACATTAATCAATTGACGCCCAGCAAATATACATATCTCAGTTACCACAGACCTCCACTCCCTATGAATTACAGAAACAAAGACGTCTCAACTAAAGATCCAGTCGTGAAAAAAGATTTGTCCAAAGCACATGAAGCCAGCACGCGCCAATATCGTGCTAGTTGAGTTAAACATGACGCGGACCGTGGCCACTGATTGCTTCGAGTGGCAGCCAAATGACCAACATCTACAACCGACAGCAGATACCAATTGTCCACCAATCTGTCATACTGTCGACGACACGCTTTGTGCCCGACACGTCTGCAATCATGGTCTAAATATAGAACAATTTATGAGGCATTATGAATGATGCTTTAGAATATATGTTTGCGGATTGTTCTTTTTTTTACAAAAAAAAAGTAGCTGCAATTGTGTATGTATAGTCAAAAGCGAAGTGATTTATATGAATGAACAATGTGAAGATTTATATGAAAGAGTTCACTATGAACAGGATATGTGAGTAAGTGGAGCATTGTTATAATAGGTGTCGACTAATAAATTTTCGGAAGATATAACTAATGCCCATAATCCTGAGTATCCATATAATGTGACAAGTCCAGTCCGATAACTGGGGTTGAGATGTGAACAATCTAGCACGACAATTGGGATAAGATCATATCTTACTCCAGCCCGACAACAAGCAGAAATAGAGTCTAGTCTGGCTACTTTTTTTGAGATGTGACGAGTCTTTGCTACCTGGGGCCTAAGTCTCTGGTAGTTGCATCGTATCGGTAAACGATATGCATTACTGATTTAATTACTTTCATTTCACTGTCGTCCGTAGAAAAACAGCGATGCCCATCGTTTGATGCTACGATGCCAGACCTGTGCAACTAGCAGAAGGTAGTAGACTTGGCCTCCTGGTATATGTGAAAGAGCCGCTTGCGATGGTGATGGGAAAATAATAATAAATGATCGTAACAAGTAGTAGCACAAAGCACGATAGCGGCCGCTTAGCTCATCGCGATCTAAGGATATATGTCATTATCTCTGAGGTCGCCTTAGGTAGATCGTATTGTAAGATATACTTAAAAATAAATTGACCTGAAAACCGCTTAATTTGGAACAATTTTCTATCACTCAGCTGAAATTATTCGGATAAAATTGATGAGAAATGTTTCGTAATGCAACGAGCATTTCATGGTCGATCGTTATCGACGAGTTTAAGACAACACTAAAACATTCAGCTACGAAGGTCGGCGCATCCGATGCACAAACAGGAAAATAAACAAACAACCACAAAAAAACTTTTTCCTTCCTGAAAATGTTTACTTTTACTTAAAACCTTCCGATTTTGCAAACTTCGGGGAAACCATGTTAAAACCATAGGAAGGTTGACGAAGGCAAATGAAGGCGGCACGTCGGCCACAGCCGATGCACTTGGTGCATTATTCATGGTGTCTGGATGACCAGGTCGTCCACCCCAATGTCTGCGCATCATGGGTTCAACTGCAGGACTTTTTCCTCAAGCCGTTGGTTGGGAAAGGCAATGGCACCGTTGCGGACATCAAACCTTGGGGAGACATTGTCACAATTAACATGATTTACGGCGGTCGCTTGTAAATATATTCATAGTTATTTGATCCTGTTACTCGACTGTCAAAAGGTTTCCATAAAACTAAAAAAGTATTCCATATGTTCGGTTGCAGGAAAACGGAAGGAAACATCTGGATATTTTGTTCGTAGGTATGTTACTTTATGAAATCGGGGATTAGGTAGATGTCTAATAAATAAGCGTAAATAAAACGAACTAGAAGAGTGAAATATGAAAATTGTAAGTTATTAAATTGTCAATAACAGATAAAAAATAAACTTTCTGGATATTCCCCTCTCTAAAATTGTTGGAAAGCTGGATGCTAAACCCCTTGCACACGTAACATTTACTACTTTAGCAGATGATAAAGCTCATAAATGCCAGCATATATTATATCATCTGAACACTAGACACAAAATACGCCTAACATAATCTATACCATCTGCACTAGCATAGAAACCTTTAGCATGCCCTTTTCCCACGCTCTACTCATACCTTAAGTGTACAGGAACTGCAAGTCTTATTGAAGCGCTGCCACAAAACGAAACAAACGGGAATTAACCTAGACTATACGCCATAGGAAATTCCAAACAACTCAAGACCATGGAGTCAGGAATCCGTCACTGTTAGGGCACAAAACAAGTTTCTTGGCAAGGCGTCAGGCGCGCACGTCATTCGAAAGAGTTACATTAGCTGACTACATTTATAACAATTAATTCTCATCAAGTTCTTGTCCACCGCAGGATATGTCACCAACCTCATCAGGAAGCGGACAAGGATAACATTCTACAAAACGTGATTCGTCAGTCGAATTATGCGTCACAACATACAATAAAAATGTAACCAATAAGAAACCAGTAGCATCTAAAATGTCGATTTATATATTTTTGTCTATGCATGTAATTATGTTAATAAAATGGTCAATTTCAGAGACAAACAAGACATTCAATGAACTCTACAGACGACCCCCGATGCACCCACGCATCCGTAGAATTTACACGACGCTGCATTTTTTAAAATAAAATACATAAAATCAAAGTATAGGATCAATCCAAGTCACGTCTAAAACAAGACGCATGTGAATAATGAAAAAAAAACATAAATTTTGATGTAAATAAAGTCACCACATCACGGAGGTAGACAGTTCTTCACCTCCGGGCAGCCCTATACCAGTTCCTACGCAGTCAACAATCTATTCATACAGACATACTACATCGGCATATGATGAACGGTCGGACAACCGTCTCTTGCACAAGGGTCGTGGTGTTGAAACTAGCCTCCGCTCCGTAATAATATTTTTTGATAAGGTGAGGCATTTGACTCTGTGCATCTTGGTGTACTATTGTTTTATATACCAGCTATATAATAGCTGACAAGATATACCAATTTGAGTCCATGTGTGAAATGTCGGGGTAGTAATGTTATGTAATTGAAAGTATCATTCGGCATCCATGCTTTTTACGCACCCGGTGCACGGTCCCAAAAAGGGAAAGAACAAATCCCGCGTTTACGACATTAGCAGTAAAGTTGTAAAAATCAATTTATAAAACTAACTAGCGTGGAACAATATAAATAAACACAAAAAACTAGAACAATCAATCAATGAAATATCAAACCAAAACTGAAAACTATTATTAGCTTTTAACGAACATAAAATCACCACCAATCCAAATATTGTAGTAATTACAAACAATCGCAAAACATTCAAAGAATCTTAATATTTCATAGAAGATTCGAAACGATCTAATTCAAGAGCCTACGTGCGCTGAACGAGGAAAATAGATTTTCCAAAAATCGGCATCCTCGTGATAATAATTATTAAAGTAAGAAACCGATTAATCTATGACCGGGACAACATTCAGCTGTAGCGGTGTGACACATACCTATAAGACTCCGGTCACGTAGTCCAGCTGGCATTAATACATTTCCGAAATTCACATCGATTTAATTACCTACACCGCAACTGATTCTGTCATGATCATTAGCCCCTTTGACGTAGGTTGCGATCGGTTTATACGATAATAATCTCAACTAACAAAATAATTGAGGTGATTTGCTAGATAATTTACTATATGTACGTAAGAGTTATAATTCTAGTAGCTGCAAAGACAAAGAAGCTTCTGTTTTCACTCTTAATACTCAAGATTAAGTAATTCGAGTAAGAAGCTGCATGATTTACGTTCTTGAGGTCCCAATCCCACTAGAGGTACAGAGGAGACAGTCATCATAAAAAATAATACACTTTTCGGCTTTTAATCGGGTTTCTGGATATTAAATGGAAACGGTGTTGTTTACTCCAAAGGACGACTGTACTGATTTCATGACTTTTAATTTGTAAAATTTTACTTAACCTCGAATAGCAGAATAAATAAGACAAGTCGTAAACAACCCAAAAAACAAAAAATGACCATGAAAAACCAATCACTCTTTTACAGTATGACATTATTGTATTCAGTGTTGACGAAATCGCTCTAAAAAGGGCTCTCGAGCTGGGGCTCTTGTCCAGGGTTTTGTTTTGCCGTATTCCGTACGTTTCTGTAACTCCTAACCTCTAGTATAATGAAATCCAGGATTTTGAAACAATAACATGTTAAAATCCAGGTCAGCCATTTTACAGACAGCTATTGCATTGTCAGTTAATCTGGTAGTGCAGACTTTACGGAAATCGTCAAACCATAAACGAGAGAGGGTGAAACATTATTATTTGAGCACAGTTCTCAGAAATCAGATCCAATCCTCGAAGTCCTTATTTTTGAGAAAGCGAACAAGCCATGTACTGCACATTATTATAAACTGCATCTTACATTAAAACGCGAAAGTTCAAAGTAACTATGCAGGAATCTTGATTAATAACGAGAGTGTGAGCACGCAGGTATCGTGCAGTGGCGTGCACACCATATAGGCAAAAAGACATTGCCTACCTTAGTATTTTGGCTACCCGACCTAATAATAGGGTTATTGCTAGATATTTTTTTCTTGTACTCACGAAATAGGCTAACCAAGGTCCTGTGTTTTGTGGGTCAGTACATTGGTAGGTACCTATATTTCGTAAAGACAAGTTACCTATACATCGGTGTCAATCCGTGGGGATTACTGCCTACCTTGTCGTAAAAGCCAGCGCACGCCACTGGTATCGTGTATGTGGTCTCATAACGCTTCCTGCAGAATCGATATCTTAAAATATCTATCCGATCTATTGTCAATCCAAATTCAGTTGATCACAGGTACAATCAGAGAATATCTGCATACTTAGCTAACCTGATTATGATAGGGTGCCCCATCTAGGACAAGACGCTCCCCACGGAAGATTGTCGAAGACACAAAGGTCTACTACGGTTCCTCAAGGATTTGGGGTGATTTACTATTTTTATATACACCTCGAATCGTCTAGATCTACCAGACCTTGTAGTGGTTTGTATTTCATTTGCTGCTTATTCTAAGCCCATTTTCAGGTAGGTACTCAGCCGTGCATACCAGTCGAATGCCTGTCATTAATTTATCTATTACGACGTGGCACGCGCTCTGACGCGCCCAAGAAGCCTACGTGACTGCCGGCTCGCGCCCTAACGACCGCCCAACACCGCTGATCGTATTTTAACGATCAATAAACGATCGATCCAAAATTATATGCACATCACAACAAAGATGTCAATTAATGGAATCGATTATCTATTTTTAGTACGCAAGTAACTATACCTAACCTATCAAAGTCACGTGTCAAACAGTCAAGTGCAGGTGAATGCTGTAGGTTCCGTATCATTGTGGTATTTACTACACAGGAATAGGTACTGGCGAATTAAGTACCTGGCAACGATGATAATGGCAGATTTAGTGATGTCCAAAATGTAAGGTATGAGTGGTATGGTCACGATAGCAGCTAATTATTATCGATGGACTATGAATGACGACTGAAGTTATTCATTATAAGCATAATAATCACCTCATTAAATACTGTTTTGGCTTTTGGTATTGTAAAATTACAATTAAATGGCGCCGTCCTAGACGCAGTGTTTGATTTGTGGTAACTAACGGCCTAAACAATGATGAATCGTTATCTCCAAACACCCAAACGTATCACAATTTCCACCACCTAGTATATTTTGTAGAAAGTAAAGAGTTTTTCCTTTTTTAATTAAGAAGTTCTGTTTTCCAGTCAACAAACTCAATATCACAAAACCTGAAAACGGTTATAATTCTTTAACCGGTATGAAATTACGCAGGAGATACTACAAGGAACGAAATAATATTATAACCTGTCCATAATTTAGAGCCGCTTCTAAACTTTTCTAGACATTTCAATGGATATTGCTAGACGACATCTGCACTTATAATATTAATACCCTATTAATATCCTCTAATTTTGAAGATCTCAATGGGTAGCATGTATGGTTAATCAAATAAGTTCCGTGATTAATCGCTGGTAGATCACAAGTTCAACCAAAATATCCAACGTACCTACCTTGATGATTGACTGCAATCAAAAAGAGTCTATCAATGTTCATCTTCAAACTTGCTCCTTTGTTTTAAAAAAAACGAATCTTTGAGTCTTACTCTGGATTGGATTAATCTGGAATACGCGCTAATAAACTGTTCTTCATGGCCTGTAGAAAATAAATCTCCTAAGGAACTCCAGCAAATGTTACTCTTAATAATACAATTCTACGTCGCTGCTGAAGAAAGAGAGATGTGAAAAGTCACATCGAGAACTTTTAACATGAATGCATTACAAATGCCAAGATTTCATGTCGGGATTTCTTTACGACCCTAGTTTTTAGATTTCCCTTTTTCGAAATGTACTAACGGAAATACGGATATACTTTAATAATCCGAAGGGTACTGTTTGTGTACACCGAACTTGGTTTCAGAAGATGTTAATGCCCGAAACGATCAAATTTCGTGCTCTTCATTAAAAAGCACAGCTTATTGAGTTTGTATGTAGAGGTCGACATTTTTTATCATTTCTGGAGATCTGCTAAACTGTATTTAATAGATCATGTTTTAAAGAAACGCGCACTTACATTATATTAAGGGCCTTACCAATAATGGCGGAATTGCTATTTCGAAGATACACAAAGCTCAACATAAGTTGTCAGTTGTATGTGAAATACGGAATAACCAGGTCAAATAGATCTGGAATAACAGTTGTGTAAGTGAAACGCGTTTTTTGGTAAGGGGGTAATAGTTTAAACCGGGTGTTACGGTGCGAAATTAACCAAAGACAAGCATTTTGCTTACCTTCCTTTTACGTCGGGGAAATAACGAAGGTTCTACAGAAACAGTAAAAGGGTATTTCTGGATAACCCTGTACCTACTTCTGTATAGGCTTACCTCGAAAGCCCATCTTTTTCCTTGAAAAGAATCCTAAATTTTACCAGAGCTTTTTCTCCGCGTGAGTGAACACACTGATTGTTCTACTGTCATAAACCTGGTAAGTACATACCTTTACTATAGAGAACGTCGTGTATTGTACTGCACCTGGTTATATTTATTTCTATATTTAGAACGACAAAGACTGAATCCACAAAAGTTAAGCACTTACAAGGGCTTTCAAGGGGGTGCTAAAAAAGAGGATTTCAGGCACATGTGGGCGAATGTCAATATTAACTTAGTACGGTTCGGTACGGACATTTCCAAGAACCTTTTGAAGTAAGACAAATATATTATGAATAATACCACGTTGGTACAGTTGCTAGGACATGAAGACTGTAAATTAAAAGATCGAACTAAAAACAGTGAAATTTAAAACATATTTGAACAGCTTTTCATTTTGATTTTCTTGTACGCTCAAGAGCAATAATCGTAATCATCGGCCAATATTTGTCCAGTGCTGGACATAGTCCTCTTCAATTGCACGCCACTGTGATTGTGTTTTCGGCTTCTCGAGCGAATTCTTGAGGAAATTTATTCATCTGCATTAATTTACTTTTTTAGCGTTCGCAATGCACTGAAGTTTTCAGCTTCAATTCTATCCTATGGTGGACAAGAAAATGAAAAAGTGTTTGGGAGCCAAAAGATCTTCTCTATCTATTTCTTAAATGTCTTGTGTAGCGAATTTAAACGTTTAACAATAAATTTATCATTTTAAAATAAATCAAATGCGGAATTTTCAGGGCTCTTGTTCTCTTAGTTATGGCACATGGCGCTAGCTGTTTTAGGGGGATAAATGTCAACGAAATGACTAATTTCGAGCAGTGGGTATTGACGGTGACGGTAAATGTTTTTATTGTTTGTTTACATGTTACCAAATTGTCTGAACAATTAATATTTTACCCAAATATTAAAAAAGTACGCAAATATAACTGACAGAAGTCACCCTGGACACCTACTAACGACATCTAGATAAGACATTTCTGAAGTTTGAAAATTCCCCATTACTTGAGCAAATTAACCAGAGTGCGTGTTTGTAGTATAGCCACGGGTAAATACGTACCTAATGAACAATTGTGCAATATCGTACACTATATCGCTGCTTAATATCAGGAGGGATGGTGGTCGAATGCCATAGTGTTTAAAAAAAAGATATGTGCTTGAGGGGAGTTTCAGAAAACGAGTGTAAGTCACATTACTAAAGGTATGTTCTATAACAACGTTCTATGAGGGTAGAAGAAAATGTATATTTATTGTTTTTTATAGAAAAGAAAACTAGTAATGTCATCTCCGTGACATATCGACCCGTGAGTGGAAAACAATTGTAACACGAAAACCGCTCTTCACAGCACGGCCAAAAAACATTATATCTCGCTAGAGCTAGTCAGCTCAGGTTTTATTTACCATTTTTGTGAATGGTTTTCAAAACTACACCTATTGACACTTGTCGATTTTCATTATAAAATAGAATAAAGATTTAAAAAAAAGTACATTTGCAAAATAAAAATATTTCAATGAAAGAAAATTGTAAATCTACAGTGCCTTAAAAGGCATAATGTTCCTAATTGTATGGACACGTTTTAAATGTAACCTAAGTTACCCAGGACTTATTAGATGATTTAGGACGAAAGTTGTTTATTTAGTTACATAATATCGGTTATAATAATTATTAGACGAATACTGTAAAATTGTAAAAATACTTATGGAGACTATATATTATAACTTGTACATGTGTATGTACCTGTCTACTATTTATCGTATTTCCGTACAATAATGGACGTGACATTGATTGTGTTTCGCAGTAAGTGTCTTCCAGTGCATGTAGCATTATCTAGTGAATGTATTTTTTAAATTGAAATATTTACTGTTTTTATTATTTATTGAGAATTATCTACTTACATCCTTACAATTTTAATTAATAATAATGAACTCAGAGTTGTGTAGGTACTTTTCTATCGTTTGACATTTCGAGGCGTACCTACGCACCCAGTAGGTAGGTAAGTTTTTAATGATAACGTCTCGGAAGATTTCATATATGACTAGCCATTCTGGGCCACCTCTTAGGTACAATAGACATATAGGTATATATAACTCAATATTGTTCACCGGGTGTATAGGCGCGAATATAACCAAAGACAAGCTCGAGCTTACCTTTGTTATTTTACTCGACGTTACTCTGTGCGCGTTTCATTAAAAATGATCTAACTAACCGATATAGGTATATATAGTTGTTAAACTTAATAAGGACATACATAAAAGACATACTTACGTGCATACATCGGAGGCGATAATAACTTTATAGAAAGAATAATCGAAAACTCAACAAAAAAAGGGACCACACGTAAAGAATAATCAACATCGAATCACCCAATCGACAGTTATGTGGTAATAAACATTAAGAATAATAAAGACGCATTGAGAACTTTCTTCCTTTTTTTAAGTCGGTTAACAGAGTACAACTATGGCGCGATTCGTGTTCTCACAGGTGACAAGAAACCCAACTCTGAGGTCAAATGTAATATTTTTTTTAAATACAGAAGCAACCATCTTATAGTCGTTTTTATTAACTTTGCTCCGGTTCTCCTGGGTCTCATGCTCTGGCATAAGGGGAACTGCGACAATTTCATGTCCAGTATCAAGATGCTTTGATGAACATTATATTACCTGCAGAACACAGGAAAGAGCAAAGCAGCATCGCAAGAGAAGCAAGTACGTACCCTGACCTTTAATCCATCTTTTTCGTTGTTTTGGACCGTCTTTTTCTTATATTTAGTTAGACTCTACGTAGACAGTTCGTTAAATATTAAGCATGTTATTCTCGTATAATCGTGATATTGGAAAATTATACGTTATGGTGTTTCTCATGTTAATACACATAATAATTGTGGAACCTAACGTACTGTACCTACCATAATGGAAATTGCACGACCGCCTGATTTTTTATTTTTGCAACATTTTTTAGAGCATTGCATTATTGATACTGTAACACTTTGCTATACCCAAACTATTAGGCGCGGCGCATAGCCACAACACCACGCCGCACTGTGTCTCCTCAATAGATGAAATAAATGATTCCATTTAAAACGGAAATAGGTAAGTTATCTACTTACCTCATGGAAATATTGAACATAATAAGTACTACTTACAATATTAATTAAATAAAATCATTACATATAAAAAATCATTCTAAGCATTTTTTTTACAATGGCACAAGACAATTAAACTTTTTTTCAATATTGCACAAAGTATTTAATATAAGCTGGCTACCTTTTCCTTCTGGGAAGATAAAATAAGTGCGCAACCATGATGCGCAAAGCAAGTTATTAACAAAGACTCTTTATTTACCGCCAGTTACTTTGTGTAGGTAGCAACCACCTCCTGCCTGGCCCTTAGCCAGAATAAACAACGCAAGTACGTAGTTAAGTAGCTTATGCAAATAGGTACCTTACTTATGCATTCCCCGCACAAGATGTCAAGTCGTATTTACTATAGTTTTACTGGGAATACAACACCTTTAAATAAAAAAAGATCATCTTTTTTCAGTAAGTGGGTACAAAGACCCATAACAAAGGCAAAAATTATTTAAATTTTACTTGCAATTGACAGTAAATGCCTCAAATCTGTTTACTTTCTATTATTGAATTCATAGATGGGCTACCTTGTTCACCTATAGTTCAATTAAATACAAAAATAAAATATCGATTAATAGCATCGCCATCTAGTGGCGAGTAGCATAACTATAAATCATATACAAACGTAGTTTTAGATAAATATCATAGTTATACTTACAGATACTTAGTGTGGACCTAAAGCGTATCCTTAACATTCGTCGTTGCCATTGAAAAAAAAATTCAGTCCCTATACAGAATGTTATCTCCCGAGGCAAAAATTTGTCAATTTTGTATGGAGATGAAAGTTTTTTTTTCGTTTCCCCGCATTGCCGCCATAGTAAAAGTTCATATTGACGAGCCCAACAATGTTTCTAAGACCATAAGAGCCAAAGAAAATATTTGCTTGTCTGAGATCGCTTGTAATGTTAACGCATTCCACTAATTTGTTCTCTACCACTCCGTTCCGTCTCATAATGTAAATTAAGCCATACCACGCTACCGTCGTACCGTATGAGCGTTGTTCATAATAAATGTCAGATATACAGAGAAATAGCGATGAAAGTCTGACCACCCCCATCACAAAGTAATCACATTGGGGCACACACGGTCAGTAGAAGGTATAATGTGCCTGTCAGAAAATATGTAGACATTCAGACATTCATTTATTTTTGCCAAAAAACACACAAACAATAATTCAGTACAATGGATTACACATACAGTACATGTCAATTAGACGTAAATATGCAAATTAAATTAAAGAGTTTTCTTTAAAAAAAAATACTTCCGACAAAAGAGCGAACGAACGTCCGAAGACGAACTATGATAGAATAGAGTAGTTGCATCTCTTTCTTTACCCATTTTTCTACGGCTGGCATAGACTAGTGGTCAGGACATCTGCGCGCATCTGTCGCGGGTTTGATTCCCGCCACGGACATAATGTATTAGTGATGAGCTGAGGCATTTGTTGTGTGCGTCTGCGTGTTTATTTATCTATGTATGTATTTAAAAGTATTTATGTAAGTATTATTATTAAAGTAGTTTGGGGTCAGGTGACCGTGTGTAAAAAAAAATGTCCCGGCAAATTTATTGTTTATTATTATTTATCTCTTATAAATAGATTTTTATAGAAAACTCCTTATTAGTTAGTACATGCATATAGCAATGGAACGGGCTATGCTCGGAGTTTCTTTACGCCATCGAATCAGACATGAGAACCGCAGAAGAACTTACATAGCCGGGTTCCAGAAGCTGAAATGGCAATGGGGGGTTCTAAATTTCTATAGGTCTCAATGAATGAAAAAGCATAGCTTTGGTAGATCCCCAACGTTATGGTTAAAACAGCGTGCCCGCATTGGCACAAGACCGATCGTTGTGGGAAGGCCTAAGCTCAGCAGTGGACATCAGTGGGCTGACATGATGTTGATGACGTAGTATTTATTTTTACTACATTTTGGTCATTCATTTTTATTTACTTAAATAGAGAGTACATACTTCATTACGGAAACGAGTTTTTTTTTAAGTGTTGTCCAAGACATCTATACAAATATGTGTATAAAAATCTCTTGTCACGGTGTTTGTGTTCATACTCCTCCGGAACGGTTTGACCGATTTAAATGATTTTTATTTGTGCATATTCGGGAGATATGAGACTAGGTATTAAAGTAGTTTTATCCTCGCGTCGTAGTCCCTTTTCATTGGTGGGTATGGCAGAACAAGTCCCCGATAAGCTGAAAAAGTATTTATTTATTTATTTATCAAAACAGCTTACATCTACATTACAGGTAAAACCTAAATACAATTTACAATAGGTCTATATACAACTATATATATATATATATGACTAATAGCCCAATTTAGTTCAATGCTGTTAATCTACTGGCACATAACTTGTAACAAACAATGCGAACTTTGTGAGTTCACCCAGAGTACAGTTAAAGGGATCAATCATGTCCACAATAAGGTTAAGGTAGGTGAGGGCTCGCGTAAGCGGAGCCTTCCCGAGGAGTAATAGGTACCTAAATGAAAAGAGTACCAAATCTCATTATGGGTCAGTCGCAGGTAAGCTCTGATCATTCATAACGACTGTCTTTTCAGTATAAAGTGTATCCTGGCTGCCCCATCTTCTTGCGCGAAAAGACCCAGGGTGCAACCCGTCACAGGAAAGTATCATATAGAAACCTTTAAAAATGTCTGCACTTAAATACATTAATCGGCAGGGACCGGCCATAGTAGGTACTTTTAATTGACAAAATGTGCATGAAAATTTAAGCAATTCGCAAATCTGAACTCTATTTTCAAACGTTGAATTGTTTCTTACACGCTTTATTTTTTTTCGCAATATTCGACTTATACTATACTTACTAGTTTTCCGCCCGCGGCTTCGCCCGCGTGGTCTTCGGTTATATTGCGGTATAAAGGATAACTATAAGAAAACTGATCATTCCTACGGAAAAATCTAAGTTTCCCTCGGAAATATAATTTTTTTCCGGGATAAAAAGTATCCTATTATTTAATCCGGTAAAACGTTACGTATACAAAATTTCAAAGTCATCGGTTCAGTAGTTACGGCGTGAAAGCGGGACAAACAAACAAACAAACTATAATATTAGCAAGGATTATTTATCATGGATCATCGTCCTTTCTGGCGGGCGCAGGAGCTGACCCGCGTGCGCCGACGGCGGCCAGCGGCGGACGGACGTGCTGCGCGCGCGCATCGTGCACGCCGCGCTAGTGTAGGACTCGCTCCGGTCACGTGACACGCATTGACGTCAATCCTGACCTCTACAGCAGTGTGGTTTGTTTTGTGTACCGAGGACATAACCACGCGCACCTGCCACCCTTAACACAGCCACATAAAACACATGATCGCTTGGCAAGCCTTTTTTCTCAACAGTTGGATTGTAAACTTTGTGCCGTACATAATAAGGTTACAATTGCCTCGAGCGGAAAACGGAATTGGCACCACATGGAGACGCCTTATCTCATCCGACAGCCGTGTTATGGACTAACATACATATTTGCTGGCAGTTGCGAAATAATGTAGGTATGTTGAAGTACATTCTATAAATAGTGGAGGCTTAATTAAGTAGGCTCTGCCTATATTTATTACAACCGGAATTGTTTTTATAAGTAATTGTCCTTAAAATAAGCTGTGCTGTAGGTCTATGAGAGCGCGGAACCTCGGCAACTTCCAAAACCTGAAATTGTTTTTACTCTTTAGGTAAGGTCTTTTACTCTAAGGATAAATTTCAAATTTCGTACTCGTGTGTTTTGTTTGACATCCTTCTTTAAGAACGTATCGATTTCTTGGTCAAAGCTGAGCTAAAAAACAAACGTACAGTAGTTTAGAACAATTCTATTGCAATCGAACTTAGCCACATATACCTTTTAGTCTTGGGTCTTGCTCTAACATAATTGTGTGACATCATTGACAAATTACATTCAAAATAACAAATGTAATCAAGCACACCCTAAAACACACCTAATCCGCCGAACAAAAAAGGCATGTTTGTTTTCTGAAACATGTTGATTTTTTTAAATAATATTTATTTTCCAACTCAGTTCCACGCAAACACCGAAAAAAAACGTAATATACACTGTGAATAACATCGCGGTTTGTAGCTAGTAATATTATAAATGTGAAAGTGTTTGATAGTATATGACTTTGTATGTTTGTTGACTCTTCACTGATAAACTACTGAATGGGTTTTGACGAAACTTGGAGGGGAGATAGAGTATATCCTGTATTAGGATAGCTATATAATAAAAACACTTCACGCCTTTTAATTCCAAAGAGGGCTAGGCAGAGGCACTTGCAAATGCCCACGGTTCACAAAGCGTATATTTAAAATAGGTATATTTTACCTTGAACTGTCTACGGGAACCGACCTAACGATAAAAATGTGGGTAACACCGCGTGGGGATAACTAGTTTTGCTACAAACACGTGACTATACAGGTATTACTCTACATCTCAAAATAGGTGTATACATATTATGTGCATAAATAAGTATGTATATAACATTGTGCACGTGGAGCCGCCGCTGCGGTTGTAATAAATAATTTATCCGACGATCTATTGCTGCAATGCAATGTAATAAATTGCAAACCGAAACGAAGAACATTGTGTATTCGGGTAATTTGTATTGTCTGTTTTTCGCGAGTTCGCACACGATAAGCCTATAAATTACAATTTTAGATGATGACATATTTATGTGCTAAATGGACGGCGGGAGCAGCAGCGGGCAGCTGCCTCACAGACAGCGGGCGTGCGACCGCGTGGGAGCATCCTCGTTTATCTACTGAACTGCATTTTGATAAAAAGTTTGACTCGAATCGAATCCGAACTTTCAGATCGAGACCCTCTGAGAACGATGCAAAACAAGATAATTTTAAAGAAAAAAACAGTCGACTTCAACGACTAGTACCTATTAGTACCACTATTTCAGGAACTACGATTGTTTTAATGTTCCCCTCGATTTATCTGGTCTGCTAACCTTAGACATGTCTTATTTTCAACAAAAAGATAATCATTCACGACGGACATTATTAATAATGCCGGGATAACTTCCGAAGATATACTAAGCTTGTCACATACATAAATATAACTTATGTATGCAACAACTGTGGTATAAGTGGCATCATAATTATGGAGAAAAAACCCATGTGAACGAATGACGCTAGTAACGCTTCACCCAAAACAATACTTTTTAATCGTTCAAGTAGGTAATTACTAATGTAAAAAATGCCTTACATCACTTTCTTGGCCGTCACAATCTTTTAGCGAAAAATTTAAAAAATAACTAGAAAGTTTGCACCATATTGTAGAACCAAACGAGACTTGTAATTTAAGGGGGGATTTTACTTGTAATAAAGAATACTTTCCAAACAAAGTTTGACAGTGATGACAGTTCTCCGCCCCAAAATCTGTCAGAAAAATATATGCGCCATACATGTGGATTGAGTCAGGGTACATAAAAAATAGGTTGTAGTGAACTTTTTTGTGTAAATATTTTTTTTATATGATGGATATGTCTTAACTTAGCACCCTGGTATAGCTAACTCAATTTCGGACAAAGTGTGTGATTGAGTCCTTTCTGTGTAACTACGTCCAATTACTCCTGTCGTGAAAATTAGAGTCGATCGTATTTCCACGGCTTCATTTAAATTTAGAACTGACTGTAACAGGTACTGTAGAAGATATCGTCCTGAACACATAGATATACAGTGAGTTAGTTCTTCGAATTTTAAAAATAATTCGTATTATCATAGCAAACGGAATCTATGAATACGGCCTAAGTATATTCAAACCTGTGTACCGAGCCCGTGCGGCTGTTTGGTGGTGACAGGTACCTAATATACAGCTTGCTTCATAGGTAATACATGGCGGTTATTAATATTCAAGTAAGTAATTATAATTTAAAAAAATAAATAATCATATTTTACCAGCACTAGGGCAGGCTCCTCTCTACCTTAATAAATTAATTTTTAATCGGAAAAAAATTACAAGGTAACATCATACACACAATGAAATAATAAGGTTGTCAGAACCTACGAAAGCCTAGAGCTATAGGATAATTCATTCATTAGGAAAAACTATCAAACTTCCATTCAAAGTTTCCATAAAAAATAACTTGCGTTAAGTAGACGATGGTTATGATTATTTAGAGGCGGAAAAAGGACATTCATAGGTGTTTTATCTGTCGATTTATACAAAAGTATCTAAATGTTAGTTTACAGGGTTTTCTATCAAAATAAATATCCCGGATAAAAAATTGCGAAGATAACCCCCTTACTGACCACAAAAGTTTTACAATACTAGCTGTACCGCGCAGTGTTACTCAGGTTTTTTTCCGTTCACATGGAAATTTCAGGATAAGATGTAGCCTTTGTCACCCGGGGATAGAGTGGTTTTCCATAGGTAAAGGAATTTATAAAATAGGTTCAGTCGTTTCGGAGCCTATTTGATGCAAACAAACGCTTCCTCTGTGTAATATTAGTATAAAGGTGTAAGTAATCTTTAAATCTGACGAGACCACAATAAATAATACTCTTCACGGCTTTATCTTAGCTTTAAAGCCGCCCAAAGCCGGGTAGGCAGAGGCACTTGTTACGCAAATACGTATACACACATCAAAAGTGTCTAGGGATCAAGAACATTTTTAGCTCTAAAAAAATCTAATTTATTTAAATCATATCTAATCTTCTGGTTTGGTCTCCTACCTAATTCCCCATGCCTGTATCAATGACTTATCACCACATTTTGAATTATGAATGAATTCAGTTTTTATAAAATATATTCTTGATAGCAATATTCTAAAATTTACTTGATCCCTAGACACTTTTGATGTGTGTAGAAGTTAATATTTGGGATATATCTGCTTTTATTGAAAAAAAGTTTTTAATGTAATTTTACTCATTGGGTTACTTTCGATATCAGTGGGAAGTTTTCTGATATGTGTTATATGTACGGAATTATGACTTTGCCACACTTAACAATTACACCCTGTAGATGTAACTTGCTCAGTGTTTTGTCCTGTTCTCTCAAGACAAAACAGTGTGTATGTTACTTAATATTACAGCGTTTAAGTATTATTACCTAGTAAGTAATTATGCCTTTAGCTACCTATATCAACAAATCCTACACAGCGATAATAAAATTTGACCTAACTAGAGCGGATATCCTGTAGCCGGCATTATCAGATTTTTAATACAGTAAATACAGGAAACTCCTGAAAAACATGTTTACCTCACACATAATATAATTATCAATACCTACGAAACGAACGAAAAGATTTTTTTATACTATGAGAATAGCAGAGTTTTGTGTAAGTGTCAAACGACGATAGTAAGATTAGCTCGATAGTAAATAAATAAATAAAATCATCATCAGCCACATGACGTCCACTGCTGGACGAGGGCCTCCCCCAATACCAATAATCACCCTTGGCTGCCGATCGCAGTGGTGTTGTGGTTTAACTCACAGAGAGCGCTGATGCCCGTCCTCTGGAGAGTTCCCTCAGTCGCCTCTTACGACTCCCATGGCGGGAGAAGCTGGGCCGGGGTGACACGGGTATTTTATTCGCCGTCATCACACGACTGAATAAAATAATTATATATTTAAAAAGAAACTGAATACAAGTACGCTCACAGGTAAACAGATACGCCGAACTAGAAACGTCACCTATTTCATATTAATTACTAGTGGACTCGACAGACGTTGTCCTGTTTTAACTATTAATATGAATATAAAATGAGTATAACCAGGGTGGCCTGTGCCGAGCAGTGGATGTCACGAAATATAAACGATCCTATCACTCAAATTGGACGAAATTACATATAAACGCCAACTTTTGTGAATATCGGTAGCCTTGATGAAGAGTTCATTGGGTACAAACATCATGACACTGGATTATTATACCTCTATATTAATTATGTTATATTTTATATACCTACACTTTGGGTATGCAGAATAATTAATATATTATATAAAAAAATAATTATCGATGGAAGCCATTCCAATGTCTCATAACCCAATACACCTGATATCCCTCAGTTCATGCGTTGTATTAGAAGCAATGCATGAAGTAACTGTCAAAAATAATAAATACTCTCAGGTACATCAGATGCACTAGTCTGTAATACCAGCTTACCACACAGACCTACCTACTACCATCGAAAATAAACTGACAAAATAAGTAAGTACTGTTTTTAAGATTCAGTTGGCGAAATTCTTCGGAATATTCAGTGAAAGTTGCCAGGCGCATGCGCCGACACGTGATGCAACTGTACCTACCTTTAAATTCGATAAACATATTTGCCAGATCAAGTTATGTACCTAAAACACCAGTCGGCGACGAATCTTCAATGAGCTTGTAAAACGTGAAATGTGAGGACGGTGAAAGCTCAGAGAAATTTTTGAAAATTCTCATCTGTGACGCGCGATCGAGATCCTTGAACTTTTTGCAAATTGCTCGATCACTTTCAACTGGAAATCGACACCGAAATATCGTTTACATGGTGCATATTTCCAGCCTCTCTCTCAATTTGGTGTTAGGTAATTACCTACCATGTATCTTGTTTAATAAAATTAATGGTAAAATGTGTTGTTCAGTTGCGCTTAAATCGAAAACCGCTGGAGCTAGTTCCCCATTTTTTTTCTTGTGCTTATTAATATCAGGAGATGGTTCTTACGAAAGAAAAAAAAAACACGGGAAATTTTACTAATTTGAAATGAATATCCATAGTTAAAGATAGAACAATGTCTGTGGGATCCACTAGTAGGTACATTAATAAAAATAGTTATGGAAATTGTCTATAATTCATTATGTCTCTCATGTTTCTGTTCATTTTACTATGGGATTCTGGGCTCTTTGGGATGAGTTTGTATAATTTAAAAGAAAAGTGTAGTCTGTTGGTACCGCTCGTAGCTTTAGGCCATCGACATGTCAAGAAATTTAATAACCATGTACGTAAACAATAGTATTACAAGTTAACCAACATTAGGCCTATATAGGAGAGAAGTAAAAACAGAAATATTACGGATGTTAAATTGTTGATGCATGCGCAAGCGCAATATGATGCTGTGACGTCAAGAGAAATCGAAGAAATAGGCTATTTTTCGAATAAAAGTCTACATAATCAATTTCTTCTGAGAAATATTTTCATGAAGAATTTGAAGATGAACCGTATTACTAACAAGATCATTGGAATACACAAGATTTCTACTCATGTAAAATGTAAAACATAACAAATGTGGTTTTATGGCTCATTAAAGAAAACTCAAGTAAAATATGTGAAAAGCCATTAAACAATTTCATTTCAAGATGCGATCTTTTGAACATCAATTTTGTACTTTTCGCAAGGCGTACCTACACATGTATTTATGTAGATAAGTGAAAAGGAATGCAATTTCATGCGCAACAATATGCATTAATAGTCGATGCCAGGTAGAGTGCAGTGGCCGGAGACATCACATACGTGACGGACCACAGCTTCTCAATTTCTCACATTGTCATCTTAAGACTGTCTAGCATACTTAGGGTATCTACTTACCACATAAGTTATAGCAAAATGTTCAACATTATCATTGTAAAAATATACTTGAATATAAAATGTTTCAATGCATTAGACTCTCATATGGCATCATCCATTTTTATTTGAATCTAAGGCCCGCATCTGTGCCCGCATACAGGTATAATATTATTTAAATGAGATTTGCCACTAGCTTCCTGCATAAGGATTTCTGATGCAGGAGGTGCGCAAGCGCAGTCCACGACGGTGTTCCATTGAGAAGGGATTGTACCCGGAAGTTACTCAAGATTAAATAGACAATTCATGACTGTCATTGTCAATATGACTGTAATTAACAAAGAAATCATCGGTTTGCTTAGTGTGCACGAAAAGTTTGTATTATTATGTATCTCTGTCATAATGTTGGAAAAAATAAAGAAGTGGAAATAAGAAGGGAAAATAATGGTAAGTTCTTGTTGTGCACTACCTTCTTTTATTTTAGTAGTATTTCATATTAAATTTACTTTGTTAAGCTCGAGAACAAGTTATTGTCTCGATTCAAATGGTATCTCGTAATACATACGAGTATATGCGATTATGTGCCTTTCTTGTACGAGTATGTGACGTGTCAAAAACACTTCACCTACGTTTGTTAATTCTTCATAAGCAAGTCTCAATTTTTGTTGTAATACTCGTAGTTTAGGTACGTAAAACGCCAAGTCAATGTCTAGGACTATGCCCAAGTCATAAAAATACCAATAACGCAAATCTTTTGTAACATAACAAGGAAGAAATACTCTATTTTACGAATCCTTTAACTGGTAGACCATTTTCTTGGTTATTCGTAAATCGACCTTTTTAAAATGGGTAGGTAACCACATTTTCGTAGAGTTAGTTTATTTTATATTAAAGAAGCTCACCGGCAATACTTGACTGTACTCGACAAGAGTGAGTAATGTAAATCGGTGACCCAAGATGTTAAATCTGACAATTTAAAGTCACTTTTCGATTGTTACCTAAGCACTCGTGTCATTGGAAATATGCACAAATTAACACTACTCAGTACTAAGTTCAATTTCGTTTCACACATACGTTTGGTAAAGAGAAAAATTAACCTGGCTAAATTTTAAACAATTCTGTTGACAAAAAAAAATTGTATCGTAAATAATCGTAAATTGACAGAACGCCTTTTAGCAATAAAGCTCAAAATAGAAGTGTATACAATAATTTTATGTAAAAAATGACAACTAATTTTATATCTGTACGGGTGAACACTTTGGACTATACAAATTATAGTAACGGTCCACCGCCTGTTGCAGTTAGTTCTCATCAGTGTAAGCAATCTGCTGATGCACATCATCATCATCAGCCACATAACATCCATTGCTGGACGAGGGTCTCCACCACTGATTTCCGTCAACTGGGGTCAATTGCCAATAATCGCCACGCTTGGCAGGCGGGTTGGCGATAGCAATGGTGTTGTGGTTTAACTCTCACACAGCGTTGCTGTCCATCCTCTGCAGAGTTCCCTCAGTCGCCTATTACGAACACAAGACGGGAAAAGTTGGGCTGGGTTGGTGACACATGTATTCTATTCGCCGTCTCCATGGCTGAGTGAGTAGATAGATCATCCCAAAAACCTTTCATCAGGTGTATTGTTCCCTGAGTGCTGGTTTTAATATTGAAACGTCACGTTACAATGAAGCTGACCCCCTATTACGTTTGTCAGTACGATTCTTGCTGAACTGAGGGAATTGCTTATCAAGCTCTAAGCTAATCTTTTAATGCATGAGTGAGATAGCATCTGCCTATCCCACTCATTTATTAAGAGTGTCAGTGTATTTGTATGTGGCAATTTCGTAAAATTAACTGTGTTAATTAATATCGAAGGATGCTGGCGGTTACGCGAACATATTATTTGCACTATCTACCACAATTTGCTCTAGATTATGGTCAGTCATGTCAAATGAAATTTAAAACGTTGTGTAAACCCGAGTATCAAATTGTTTAAATTGTGTAGCATCGATAAGAATTCGCGAGAGAAAAGGGTCGTACCAACTGAAATTTTAACACATGATTTTAACTTATAAATATATCATTACTCATAAATATATCAGAAAACATTAGGGTCAAAATCAGGCCTCTCCTAGGAATCTTCTAGCCATAAAAACTTGCACTCACATAAACGACTTCAAGCGGCTTGAAATAATTTGATAGTCTGCCATCGTAGTCGGTTTCTTTTGTACTTCGTCGTATATATTCAAGATTTTAAAGAAATATGGATAGGTAGGTACATTCTAATTGTTTATTTATACGGTTTTTTAATTACCTATGATTTTCAATACATGATCTCGGCATTTGTTTCATAATCTTTTGTATTTTTTATTTATAAAAAAAAACTTGTGCAAAAAATATCTCTGTAGAATGACTCTCCTACTGTTGCTTACATTATTCATTAATCGCCTGATGTAACTCCGTTAACCACTTGTCCAAACAAGGATTAAACGGCTAGAGGAATGAGACAGCCTTGAGGTCCGCATATTAAGTCGAACCTGTTGCTTGGAGACTCCTTACTGACCTGACACGAATGTAGGTACTCGCCTGTACATTAAAATGTATCCATCTAAAACGCAACGGTGTTATTACCAAACGTGGACTAACTGATAATTCTGGGGGCTCTCGTAGTTGCATCGCTCTGTAGTGCAATTCTCGTATTTTTGCTCGATCACGATTACGTTTTGGTTTAGCTTACGCTCGAGTTTAATCGAGTTCAAAAATTACCAGAATACCGTTTGTTTGAGAAGAGTAATTTTAGTTTTGTTTGTTTACGAGAATACGCTTTGACGATTCCGAGCCGTTTTACGTACTATTGAAATTCGATAGTAACACTAAAACGATAGAAACAAGGGAGTTTGGACTAAGTTGAGACTTTTTTAATATCGACGAAAATACGAGAATTGCACTACTGGCATTGTACCGGCAAACGATGTGCATCGCTGTATTTAACTAAGGACGACAGTGAAATGAAAGTAACAAAATCAGCAATGCACATCGTTTGCCGGTACGATGCCAGAGCGATGAAACTACCAGAGTGTAAGTAGTAGACTTAGGCCCCTGGTTTAAAAAACACGTTTAGCCTAATCGTAGCGAGAATTCATCATCATCAGCCCATACTTGTCCACTGCTGGACATAGGCCTCTCCAATTGCACGCCACTGTGATCTGTTTTCGGCTTCTCGCTTCCAGCTTCTGCCTGAATCATAGCGAGAATTGACATTGAAAAATAAGTTTTAACAATTTGAAGGTTACTTGGAAGAAATCGATCTGAACCATTATGTCGCTTTTTGCAATTTTGCCATTGTCAATTTTACATTTGTGGGGTGGCAATATAGACTTTAGAACCATTTAGTGTGACAAGTGTCATCTAGAACAAAAACATCCCAATGTGAACCCCAGGGACAAAGGAAGCCGGAAGTAAGCTCCACGGGGCTCACCCCCGTGAATAAATGAGGAATTATATTAGGAACTATAAATATACAGGAACATTTTATCGGGTTTGTCTTGAGTTCAGATGTACTTTTTGTCTAGTCACAATGACATGTGAAATTTTGCTCCACCGGAACCACCAAGTCCACCGGAACCAGAAAACGTTTGAAAGTTAGACATCTCCCATTATAAGTAATGCTATTTTTTTTTTAGGAAAATTAGAATAATCCGAAAGCGAATTAGGTAACCGCTTGTCTTGCAAAATAATATGGTCTATAGCGTTATTATTAAATTTAAAAAATATGTTTTTTTTTTAATATAATTATTGTGTTTTGATCTGATTGATGTACTTTGATTGTTTTCTGAGGTAGTATAATTAAGCTATTTTTGTGTTTTATACCGAGTGTAAAAGGACCCCGAGCAAAAATAGTTATTTTTTTGCTTCGAGAAATGTCTTTTGTATGGAGATGAAATTTTTTTTATTTTTCCCCGCTTTCTTGCCATAGTAAAAGTTGTTCGTATTGTCGAGTCCAACAACGTTGCTCGGGATCCTTTTACACGAAGTATAATATATTTTTTAATACTTAATTTTTTTAATTAAATTTATTTTATTTAGGAAATAAATTGCATTGGCCGTGCTGTTATAATAATAAATATTTATTAGTACGTCTACACTAGTATTAAAAACCCATAGCTCCACCAACATCATGTAGCTATCGTATTGATATTTTGAGACATATTTTTTAATACAGCTATGTAGGCACCTAGAGTCTAGCCAGTCTTCCAAAAGCCGTCTAGGACCTAGACGGCTTTTGGAATAAATATTAAAAAACAAATAGATATCTCAGTATGAGAACAATTCAAATATTTGTGATGGAATTCCCATATTTGATTGAAGCTTAGACGTCAATGGTAAGTAAACATTCATGTTGTTTGCACTTTACAAAAACTGACTTTAATCCACCTAAACTTAAACTTTTAATATGTACAGAGCTTCTGTTTTTTCATCCTAAATAACTAGGTACTAGGTGAAAAACTGATCAAGTGCTTGTCCCACGCAAACGCGCACAAGACTTATAGGTACATAATTACCTACCAATGTTTAACCATTACATCTCAATATTGATTAACCTCAGTGGTATCTGTTCTTATACACTTCAAATTATATAACTGACCTCTGTTGATTTAAGATACCTACTAGCTAGTTGGTGCAAGTTGGATTACGTTGGTACCAACTACCAATGGCATTATACAACGTCAAATAAAACTCAATATAATCACTCCACATGATACCAAACGGATTTCCCCAAGGAACTTTATGTCAAAAACGAGAAAATAGTTCCACCTCTATTCAGCTGATATACTTCTATTTTAAGCTCTATTGCTAAAAGGCGTTGTGTCAATGTACAATTTAGGACCTTTGTCAACAAAATTGTTTACAATTTAATCAGGTTCATTTTTCTCTTTACCAAGGTATACCTATGTGAAACGAAATTGAACTTCGTACTGAGTACTGTTCATTTGTGCACATTTCCAATGACGAAACCGTCTCTTAGATTTACAAATTTAGCATCTTGGGTCACTTCATGTGCAGAGGTATTTTGACATAGTTCTTTGCAAAAAGTTGTAATTCAGGATCCGAGTGACTTTCTCGAGATTAGCCAAGGTTTTTTATTTAACCCTGTATTTTCTATGATTAAATACACTATGAACAAGCGTTTTACCACCATACTCATCACCAACATCAGACACATGACGTCCACTTCTGGACGAGGGCCTCCCCCTATGATTTCTATGATCGATTGGGCAAATGACAATAATCGCCACGCTTGGCAGGCAGGTTAGCGATCGCTGTGGTGTTATGGTTTAACTCACAGACAGCGCTGCTGCCCGTCCTCTGGAGAGTTTCCTCGGTCACCACTTACGACCCCCATGACGGGCTGGGGTGGTGACACATGTATTCTATTCGCCGTCACCGATGTTAAGCAGCGGTGGATTTCGGCCAAATAACACGATACTGTCAATTATCTAATATTTACCATGTTTATACCCATAAACAGATAAAAATATGGGAATCGCTCTGAAAGCAACTAACTAGCTAATGGGGCTTGTGCGCTGAGAGAGCCGACTGTTTGGGTACCGACAATCGTTCTAAGACTTTTTCCATTACCGACTATTTGTAGATTTCGAAAAATTCGGTCGTGAGGACATGGCTACAGGCACGTAGGACGTCCTGGAGCCTAACACTACTACACTCTGGTAGTTGCATCGCTTTGGCATCGTAGCGGCAAACGATATCCATTGCTGATTTCGTTACTTTCATTTCACTGTCGTCCATAGTAAAACAGCGATGCACATCGTTTACCGCTACGATGACAGAGCGATGCAACTACGAGAGTGTAGCAGACTTGGTCCCCAGGTCCAGCCCCAGAACCTCGAGAGGGTTCAAGAGTGGGACAGGACTCCCGCCCGCCGTCACGTGCCACCTTATATTCATTTCCGCCAAAGTGAGCTTGGTCGTGCATATTGGATTAATATGGAAACTAGTCTATAGGTAACTAGTCACATAGCTATAAATAAGTGTGTTAAGTGTGTACCTATAACTGAATTGAAATTCGCGTGTGCTGACAAATATTTGGCAGGTCCTTCTGTTCGTGGCAACAACAAACATTGTTGTCATAAGTTCAAGTAGAGGCATGGCTTCGAGTAAGTAGTCAGGATGTATACCTAAATAATGTTGGCTACAGATAGTCTAAAGCTAATCGAGGATGTCATGTCAATGCGATGGCATTTTGTAGAGATCTACAAATACACAGGTCTAAAAATTATGTTTGTACAGATTCTTAACAATGAGGAGAAACTACTTCGAACATAGAGAAAATAGTACATTTCTACACAAAAAAACTTACTTGCGCGTAACACCAAAAAATCAACTACGTATTTTTTTATTTTGAACTAGCTGTACGCGTGTTACTGGTGTCTTTTTTTCGTTCCTTCGTCAAGTAGCTTTTATTCGTTACAAACATGCATCCATACATTTCTTTCCTGTTTATAATATTATAACAAATAATGCATTAATTTCGATCAAATTTGATTACCATAAAAACGGTTCTAGTAAGTTAATCTTAAAAAATAGACATATATTGTCGTAGACATTTTTTTGGACCATTTCAAGACGAATTTCATACATATATTTTTGGTATCTTGAACCGTTTTCGCAGCGCATGCAACGGATGCACCGTTTTTTTTTCACATTTTCCATTATTTCTTCGCTCCCAATAGTTGCAGCGTGATGTTATATAGCCTAAAGCATTCCTCGGTAAATAGTTTAATCAACACAAAAAGATTTTTTCAATTCAAACCAGTAGTTTCTTAGATTAGCGCGTTCAAATAAACAAACAAACTCTTCAGATTTATAATATTAGTACCTATAGATTAAAGATTAGATATCAAAATGTATGCTCCACATGGTTAGTACTGGGCAGACTAGGAATGTCGGAAAAAGACTTTTAATTTCTAAATCTTACATGAATTTTTTGTTCAGCTTTATTCAATTTAAACGAACGTAACAAATTACCTCACACGATTGAGAGTCACATGTCATTAAGTCCCTAAAGTCACTGAAAAGTTAGACCACCCTGAACGTTAACTGAGCAAATAAAACAGCAGTTAAATTATAAATACAATATTACTTGACTATAAGTCTTTAGTTTTTTATAGTATTAAAAATAATACCCCTGATATACATTTTACTAATCGCAAACTTACTAAAGTTAAAAAATATGTCACTTAACTGGTTTTAAAGATTACAATCTATTTTTAGTACAATTAATTATTAGTAAGTACTGCTTAATCTGGAAGACTTTACCTCATATTCCTATACTATTACTTACAGTGATAGTGAATAATGTTTATTCATGTTATAGGCACCTTGTTAGATGACTGAGTAAAAAATATTGAACCAAAAAGAACCGACTCCAAACTGGAAATTAAAAAGTTTTGCGAATAAAACTTTCCCTTGATTTATCTGAATTCGATCGAATTGAGAAAGCTCCTCCTTTTTCGAAGATGCTTAATACTTCTCCTTTTTGGACTCCTTTAAAAAACGATCACCATTTCATAATTTTTCTGATGGAACGAAACTTGTAACTGAAAACCACAGAGGCGTCCCCTTAACGCTAGTCGCCATAGAAAATAAAACATATCTCGGGGATAACATGCGTGAAGTTGGAAACGTCTAGATTTTGTTTTAAAGAATCTAGATTGCCACGTAGAACGTCTTAGTTCCAAATACAACGTTAAACAAAAAAACCGAATGGCTACCAGCAAATGGCAAGAGACGACGTGGTCGCCCCAGAAAGCGTTGGTGTGACGAGCTTGTGTCTCACGACAAAGGATGGTGGAACGCCGCCCAAGATCGCATAGCGTGGAAGGAGGGGAGAGAGGCCTTTGCCCTGCAGTGGGACAACAGTGGCTCATAATAATAATAATAAATAAGTCTACTGATTCTTTGCATTATTTTTATTTGTTCTTAAGTAGGTATTATCGAGAGACTTTTTTTATTGGCGACGGCGCTAGGTGCTCCGCTTAACCCCTTATCGCAGGTTTATCAATTTGTGTTTATATGTTTATACTGTCTTTTAACGAAATACAGTAGGTAAATTTTATCCACGTTAGGTAATTGAAAGAAACAACACTGTTCGTCGGGGCGTATTCTAAAACAATAATGAGTACCTAACTATTCAAGTATCACTTAAACATAATTATAGTTAGACTACGTAGTAGTAAACGGGTCCGTTGGTCAGCATTTCTGGTTTGATTCCCACCGCTGACAGGTGCTTAGGTGATGAGCTTTTAAGTACTTGTTGGATGTGTCTGGGTGTGTTTTATTTATAACTAGCTTTCCGCCTGCGGCTTCGCCTGCGTGGACTTCGGTTTTTTTTGCGGTATATAGGAATTTTTTTGTTTTCCCTCGAGAATATCAATTTTTCGGAGATAAAAAGTCTACCCCTCACCTATTATTTAAACCGGACTTCTAACTATACGTCTGCAAGTTTTCAAAGCAATTGGTTCAGTAGTTACAGCGTGAAAGCGGAACAAACAAACTCACTTTCCCATTTATAATATTAGTAAAAAGTAAGATATATTTTTTTATAATAATAAGTATATCTCGTCTGTTTTCTCTGACCCAAGTGCTTTAGCTACTTAACATGGAACGAAGGCAATGTGTGTATAAATAAAAAATATTTATTTATTTATTACCTATCTCTTTTCTATAAGCAAGATTAGAGGGTTAAGTTTCTTAAACCACCTCAAGCACAAATCTCCGCTCCAGTAAAGTAATCAGTCTGTTTAAAAGAGACAAACTATGCGCAAGAAGATTAGAAGAAGGCTTATTATTGTTTCGGAATACAATTTTATTCTTAGACTCAACATGATTTTTTTTTTGTTTTGAAATTCGATTCGCACGCACAATTTGTGACAAGGTCATGTTATGTACCCATAGATAGGTAATTTTTTGGCACAGCTATTATGTTAACTGTACAAGTAACATTTTTGTCATACAACCTAACTATTTAAATGGATTACATAGTAATAGGTAAATATCAATTTTGCTAATAAAGTATAACTTGTATGCGGGCGAAGTAGTCTTACAAAACCTATTTGCATACTTGTACCTTCATTGTTTTGATTTGTAACATACCTATAAATTATTGAAACATAAAATGTTACTGGTGGTCTGATTTCTGCCACCATCAGCTTGCTTACTTACTTACTGTATTGTCAATACATAGACACTTTGTAAAATATGAATGTTCCTACTTTTATTTTTTTCCTAATACCTATACAATTATTCACCTATTGAATACCCTGGAAGGATACAAGGGAAGAGGGAGATCAAAGAAGGTATGGATGGACTGTGTGAAAAATGATAAGTGCGTGAAAGGTGCAGAGATGACGAATGATAGAGATGAATGGCGAAAAGAAACGTGTTGCGCCGACCCCACCTAGTGTGGGATAAGGGCAGGAAAATGATGATGATGAATACCCTAAAATATCGGGATCAAATAACGAGAATATTATTTTTTGTTAACAAAACACAGCACAAAATTAGCACAGCTTCATTTTTGTTTAACACGTTCTACGACACTTGATTTAAGACAAAAGAAGTTTTATTGTTCCAACGTCGAAAGGCGGGTTGCGTTCCCGAAAAGGTTAAGGAATATCTTACAATAATACGCGCAAATGTGTAGTAAACATTAGAACCTTGACAATCAGTAATAACGACGCTTTTCAAGCAATAAGTTTTTCTTTACCAAACAGCGTTCATATAGCCAGCATGTAATATGTAAATTTAAAAACTCACCTTCAATTTCTCTGTATTCTTCTTTTTCCGGAAAATCTTCTTTCCGTTTTTGAACTGCAAAGGTAAAAAAACATACTTATTTCGTTGTCGCTCTCTTTGTACAATAGTGGTCATTAAGATCGAATAATTTTACGTGTTATTGGTGACCGTGAAATTTTAAAGAAAAAAGATCCCACTTCAACTTATACTAGCTGCCAGCCCGTCATGATAAGCCCAAATTTGTCCACTGCTCGACCTAGGCCTCTTCAATTGCCAGCCCATACTTTTGTTTAAAGTTCTCCACGATTCATCGGTTCTGCCTTCATCAAACCTTTAAAATAAGTTCTTATATGTTCTTATAATACCTTTGAAATAAGTTCTTTCATCATCAGCCACATAACGTCCACTGCTGGATCATGGCCTCCCCCAATGATTTTCGTCACTTGGGGTGAAGTGCCAAAAATCGCCACGCTTGGCAGGCGGATTGGCGATCACAGTGGTGTTATAATTTAACTCGCAGAGAGCGCTACTGTCCGTTCTCTGGAGAGCTCCCTAGGTCGCCTCTTACGACCCTCATGACGGGAAACGTTCGGCTGGGATGGTGAAATATGTATTCTATTCGAAGTCCACACTGCTAGTTCTTTAATCAAATAAAAATCGGTTCATAAACGGCGAAGTTACCGGAGAACAAACATAAAAAAGGTTCGTACGGTCGAATTGAGAAAGACTCCTTTTAAAGTAGCTTAACGCATAACTACCTAGCCAGGTGCTTATTAAAAAAAATATATCTATCCGCTTATCGAAGTTTATAAACATGGTCCATAACTTTAATCTAGACATATAACAACATTTTCAAGCTGAACTGCCAAGTTGAAAATACTCTCCACTAAGCAAAGCTCAGATTATGACTGTAAAATCCATCTTATCTCGACCGCTACTGTTCCCAAGTGAAGTAAAGCAATTAATATAAAAGCAACATTAAACACTTAAATAGATAAGAAACGCAAGTTTTACTGTTGATAACCGGTTTTGTCCGGTCACGGCGTTATACTCGTATTTGACTATTTATTTTTTGTTGACATGTGCGCGAAAATTCTGAAAAACTGTAGTTACTGCATATACTCGTTCGTATACTACCTAAATAACTAACTTATTAA
>SJJU01004570.1:0-31492 GCA_012932125.1 Conopomorpha cramerella | reverse complement strand
CGGGTGGCGATTTTGTTCTATACAATAGGTATAGTGATAGTGAAGGTGTCTTAAGGCTAATATAGGAACTCAAATAAGCGTCCAATCTACATCCACAACATAACAATTCGCTGTTTTACTACGAGTACCTACCTACATTTACATAATGTATCCTATCACGCATCTCATTCGTACCAAAGACATTCTACATAAAGATGAAACAAAAAACGCCTAATTACCTTGAATATTTTAAATTTAACCCTCTCTTACGTTAATAATGTGCAATTTTTGTCATTTTTAATTATAAAGACGCTGCATTTTTTAATGTTTTCATGGGTTGTGCCGTGTTGCGCGGGCGCAGAAAATCAACGTCGTGTTGGTATTCGTAAGATAAAGCAATCTTAGTCGCTCATGTTTTTTCATATATAGTATTTCGTGATATGCAAATGAAAATCGACTTTAGTCAATAAATATAGGCATTTAATGTAAGGACCCATGGTGGACCCAGCTTGAAATATTAACACATTATAATGGTTATTTTATTGCCTTTATTCGACTGGTGAATAAGTTAAACAGTTAATTATCATAATTTATTATGTAGGAAAGTACATACATAAAGTACAATGACATCTAGTGATGTTAATAACCAATTATATATGGACTAGTAGACATAAAATCGTTATAATTATTATATATTAGCGCAATGGGAATTTACCAACGTGAACAGATTTTTTTGTTTCAATTGTGTAAATATTTCGTAGTATTTTTTTTAATTCTTAGGCACGTTGTTGGGCTCGTCAATATAAACAACTTTTACTATGGAGACAATGCGGGAAAATGAAATAATAATATTTTTAGCATTCGTACAAAATATCATCTCGCGAGTCAGATAATCGACGATTTTGTATGGAGGCGAATATTTTTTTTTTAATATTGACGAGTTTCTCTTACACGCAGTATTCAACACGCAGTACCTATATACATAGGTACTACATAGCTTAATGCCTGTCTGTCATAATCATTGTTGCCTTAACCATATTCATCAGTGTTTTCATAAAGGAACACATCCTTTACACACAAAGGAAGTGTTTAGTTCTTTCAACATCTCCTAATGACCACCCTTCAATCAATGATATCTGCTGCAAATTTCTGCCGCTCTTCTCTCTTTTACTCTAGAGAATGCTGCAAGCGGTTGGGTAGGATTAGGATTAGGTAGGATTTTAAACACAGCGAACAAGCCTTTGACTCACATCCTCCCTGATGTTAAGCAGAAATGTGGTCTACGATGGAGCAAACTTGTTCAGTAGGCACCCGTTACTTGAAAACCTCCAGACTATACTGAGCAGGAAATACAGACTGCGGCAAGATATTCCACATCCTGGCGAATCACACTATGATAGTAGATGCAAATCGTTTCGGTCGCGCAAATGGTAAGCTTTGCCGTTCTACTGGTGGCCCTATTGTGAAAACTCGAGAGGGGCTTATTTTTCAGGAGTTATTTTGTTCCAGATTATCCTTCCATGCTACTATTATAAACACGAACACACAAAAACTGCTGAAACTATTACAATTAAAACTTTACAATAATATAGCTTATGTCATAGCACATCATATAGGCATATTATCCCGAAAATATTTGCTTGTATGTAAATGATCATTCTTTTAAAAAATAACCTACCTTATATTCTACTTTCATTTTCAATTTTAGAACGAATTCTCTTAATTACCTCCGTGACCAAAGCGGGCTTATAAGATTTTCCACAGCACGTATTTGTTTCTCAATTATCGTCCTACACATACAAATACTCTTTTGGCTTTTAACACTTTTTTTTTCAGGCGCTCCAAAAATATCGAGCCGCATCGCTCCTTTGATTTACACGATTTTTTAAGTATACCAGAGACCAGGTTAACTTGATCTGTATTTTCTATGAAGTTTAGTACAAGAAGGCAAAAAGTCGCTTTGATTTTGTGAAGTTCACTTTGGCAACGAGATTTAGTATAATATATCAGTTGTTGCAGCTTATAAAATGAAGACGGAAAAAAACAAAGACCTCCTTTTCACGCTTATCAGCTGATTTTGCGTTAGATATTCGACTCAAATGTGTTTAGAGTAGAGTGCACATTCGTATGTGGAAATTAATTACGCCTTATTACATTTTAGAGAGGGCTTAGTAAAAAGCAATTTTTCATGAACGCCCTCAATGCTTCTAGTGTATTTTATTAATAATAAATACCTATCGAGATTGGTTTTAATAATAAACATTACAGTTTGTTGACACGCGTTAATAATTGGTTCCTTAAGCCAATGAGTTGTTTCGAAATTGTATCTTTTTTAATTATGCTGGTAAGTATATTAATATATATATATTTTTAGTATACCTAGGTATGTATAGCAGGACACATTATATATAAACACAGTACCTATATACTAAAAGAAGTTAAAGAAATAATAAAAAGTAAAGATTTATCAACACAGAAATTAAATTAAATTATTTTTGTTTTGATTATAAGTTGCTGTTATAACCTTTTTGTAACATTGTCTTCGTTAGGTACGGTTTGCTAAAAAAGGAAGCTTTTTGTCTACAAATTTTAACAAGTTAGGTAAAGATTTTTAAACAAGTTATTTTCAAATATATAAGCTCGCATGATCAAAACAATGTGACAGATATTTTAAAACCACTTAGGTATAATTTAATTGAAAGAAAAGCGCTACATAATGAATTACTTATAGAAGCTTTAAAGCGGCATTTAAACTATACCTAAATCAAAGCACAACATAAGCACGTTTTGTTTGTCAATTAATGAATCACTGAGAGCACATTTTTTTTTTTTGTTCACATATACCTTTATCGAGCTTTAGATTAAAATCCAATTTGCATTTTAATGTACTCGGATTCTTTCTGAACGTATTTTGCTAGAATTTATACAAATCGGATTGTCAAGCGGCGGCCATAGCGCGTATATAAAAAAGTCGTAAAACCCCGCTCGTAAAATAATAATGTAATTTATGTCCAGTCATTGACGTATCGAGTATAGCGAAATTTCCAATTATTGGCCCGAGGTCGTTTAATTTTTCAATTTGCACAGGGCTCAAGTTAAATTGGCCGGTGCATGTAACATATGACATGGTGTACACAACTTGTATGTCTGTTGCAATTGCAATATGATGTTTCGGTATCAATTGGCATCTACTTATTCCTACTGGAAATTTAGATTAGGCAGATGTACTTAAGTGGGCACCTACCTACATTAAAAATTGTAATTTACAGTCCCTTAAAACAACCTTAAATGGCCCTTCGGTTATTTTCCTAGCTGTTTTTTGACACACTAGGTAATTGCAGTTCATCAGCTTTTAGAATGTAGGTACGCTATGTTGTATATAGTTTTGTATCAGTCACCTTGTAAGTTACCAGAGAAGGAGAGAAGCACATAATAATAGGCTGGAATGTAGGAATATACGTCAACCTATTCTAATCTCTAAGGGCCTTACTATTAATGGCGCAATTGCTATTTCGAAGATACACAAAACTCAACTTAACTTGTTAGTTGTATGTCAAATACGGAATAACCAGTTCAAGTTTAGACTTGTAATAACCGTTGTATAAGTAATAATGCGTTTATTGGTATGGGGGTTAATCTATAAATGTGTAATGGACGCCCCGCGATTTCATTCGCGTACTTTCTCTATTTTATTCTATATTTATATATTACACAAACTATAACACCCTCTATTTAGTGACGCTTCCCACAGGATAGGGATAAAAAGTGACCTATGTCCTTTCTCAAGCTCCAAACTCTATACCAAACCATTTAAATTGGTTTAGTAGTTTTAGCGTGAAAGCGAGACAGTCAGAGTTACTTTTGCATTTACAATATTAGTATGGATAAATTAAATTAAAAGTCTTATCAACGCCCAGCCCCAGCCCTTGACTCTAGAAAGCTGAAGTTTTGCACAGATCTTCTTTTTATCTCTGAGAAAGGATTTTGCCAAATTTATCGCCTGAGCAGTTACCTCTATAAAGGGGGATGGAAGTTATAATATAATATATCAGAAAAACTTTTATTTAATTTTGGAGTTGTATGGTTCTAGATCTTGGTGATAGTATTTTTGTAATAGAAATTAATACCGAAACTACGCGAATGAAATCGCGGGGTGTACGAATACACTGTATCTGTTTCACTATTTAAAGTTATGTATGAAATTTGTGATATATAAATACCTTCTTATTTACAACTTGAGAAGAACCTGACCGTTATTGTCAGGTTCTCTCTATGAATATTGATTTTGACTTAGTACCTATAATTTTTTTCTTTATAAGGTTGGTACTTTACCTTACAATACAGACAGTAAAAAATAATTACCTTGGCACCAGGAGGGATTAATTTTTATAAACCTATACAGAGAATTGAAATTTACTCCATTTTGTGCATTATTTTATGTCATGCTGTCAGAAAATTATTACATGCACCTACTACATAGTGTTACCTACATTACCTATAAATGTAATAAATGCTCAGAAATGGTGCAAGAACGTCTAAAAGAGCATTTAAATGGGGATTAATTATGTAGGTACCTTTATTAATGTTAAACGAATAAACGTGTTTTAAATTGTAAATGACAAGTTAATAAGTAAATTTCTCTTGCGACTCAAGCAAGTTTGAAAATCTTAATTCAAAAGTTACACGTAAAAACTGTATTTCAAGTCAAATGTTTGTTATCAGCGAACATTGGAATTTCAGGCGTGAGAGCCAGAGATTTCAAGTTGGATCGTTCAGTACCTACTTGGAGATATGTAAAGTTAAAAAATGGGAATAACAGGACACTATTTCAATTTATTTCACATTATATAATTTGTTGTTAGACTGAATAATTCGGCTGTTGTTATACATTTAAACATTTTATTAGTAGTTTATTATAGTTATTATATTTGTGGTTTATTATTAAAAGTTAAACATTTTATTGGTTTATTATAGTTAAGTTAAATGGCGTGATATGTATTTTTATAGGTACTAGCTGATCGTGCAAACTTATTTTAAATTAAAATTAAATAAGACATAAAAATGAAAGGAGAGGACATACCTACCTAGTTCGATTAGATTTTTTTTCTCATACCCTGTAACAATAGTAAGATTTTAACAAAATCGGTCCAGTCGTTTTAAGCATAATAATGAAATTGTACTTAACAGTAATAATTTTGTTTTACTCTCAGAAAAATAATAATAATGTAGATCTCTCTATAACCCATAGTAGGTAGGTAGGCATACTTGTGTGTGTGTGTGTGTGTTTTTTGTGTGGGTGTAGGTACTCAATCTATTGGAATACGTCACAAGAGATCGCTTCACAGGCAGACATTCGTGACTCTCTCCATGTCACCAGTGACATTGAGCGATTAAAAAGTCAATGTCACGAGCAACGAACTCTTCACGAGACTGATGGACATTGTATTGTAGGCGTATTCGCGTCATAATAAGTCTTTTTAACTCTTTCAGTGATAGTTGTTGTGAATACGCCTCTTAATTTTCAACAAAAGTCCAAAGTCGTCAATGGAGAATTTTCAAGGGAAGTTTCTCTTAGTTATGAAAGATGGCGCTAGCTGTATTAAGGAGGATTTAATGTCAACGAAATCATTTGTCAACTAATCAGTGTTGAAGGTCACTTCATTTTTTCTTGTTTGTTTACATGTTACAAAAGTTATCAGTCGTAATTGACAGAAGTCATCCTAGGTACCTACCAGCGACATCTAGATAAGTATTTTTTTCAGTTTGGGAATTCCCCAATAAGTCTATTATCATCACATATTTGTTCACTGCTTGACATAGTTTTCTCCAATTGCAAGTCTGTAAAAATTACCTACTACCTACAGGTGATAAAGCCTAAAGAATAAACAACTCAATATTGGTAGGTAGGTAGGTACTTAACCAAATAAATTTCATTGTTTGTATCTTACAATACAGTTGCAAAAGGAACATTTTAAAATTTACAATCGACCTTAAATCGTATTTACCATTAATGTCATACGTATATAACGAAAAGTAACTTTTTTATACCGTAAAATTATTGTTTATGGATCTCCTCGTTGATACCTATAAAATATTTAAAATTGCATTTAAACTGTAACCGTATCTTTCTGTGGTGTGTGTGGTCTCGAAGATGTAACCACATGCAAAAAACTCACAAAAACTCGAAGTCTGTTTTATCTTAAAGGGTGGGCAGAAGTTTTGGACGTGTTTTTAGAGTTCCTGTCATACAGATACTTTTAATTTCTATTGTCGGCGGACAAATGCTACTTTACAGGATAGCCACAAAAGTAAAATATTAGAAGGTTTTCGGTTCGAACTTGTTTGTACTAGGCGATATTAGTTAGGTAGACTTAGGTTTCGATGCTGAAGTTTCGTCGAATTTCATATTACGATGTTAAGAAAAAATACTTTTTATTGCACATGGTTTTACTCGGTTAGCAAGTGCCTCTGCCCACCCCAATTTGGGATTAAAAGTCGTGAAGTGTATTTTTTTGTCATTTTTTATTATATGAATGTTAAATATCTAAACAATTAATGTAATTAAAATTACCTATCTACGACATGTATGTAAAGTAAGTACCTATCCCCAAAAGTAGCTTTGTTATTGCATAGTCACGTGACTTGTATCAAGATTAGAGAATGGCCTGTCTTGTTAAATATTTATGTATGTAGACACAACAGACCGGCAAAGAATGCCCACCTAATGTAAGATTAACGAGCTAAAGTACACATCGACCCTTCTTACAGGAACGCGGCCATTATATTGATTAGAAAACATCCGAAAACGTGCCGGTATTTAACTTTTGACTCGTACAAATAGACCGGTTTATGCACGACGAAATATCCCTTCTTCGCTGGTATGTAGAGTTCATTATGCCTTACAGGGACACTGAGAACGTCTTCGATCTAACCTCCAATTGACACATATAACTATACATTTTCAGTATCTCAAGAACTTGCTTCGTATACAGAGCTACCTACACTTGAGAGTTCAGTATATAAAGTAAGATGGAGTGAGTTGCGACCGTTTCGTTTATCCATACGCTGCCGCCGTCGAACGAAATCCATTTACGTATAGATTGTCTTTATCTAATGGTCTGAAAGCTCACCGATTTTCAATGAAAATTGTGATGTAATTCAACGTCGGATGGTTCAATATCGATCGTTTGATGGTGTGTACTTGTGGCAGGGTTAGATAGGGCTGTTCCATATCGATTTGTAGTGGTTCGGCCGATACAAGCCCGTTCTATTTACGCTCTTTACCTATTTATAAACAGGTTGGTTTCCGTATCTACTGGTTGGTATGGCCCGTCTTCGGTGCTGGAAGCTTTTTTAATAGTTTGAATAGGATTTTTAGTAACAACCATATTATACCGGATCTTATTGCTTTCTAAACCAACTGTTACGTTATTTTTCACACTAACATTTTCTTACACTGATACCTCTATATTTTGGATAAAAAAACACATGTATCAGATGGAAATGTGTTATTCAAATCATACATTAGTAATAACAAAACCTACGAAGAAATAAGTTGCGAACAAGATGGGTGATATTTACATACTAACATCTCTATCATATGAAACGAAGTCAAGTAAAAGTTGTAAACTTTTTTACAACGAAAATTATACTGATTTCGTTTTAACTGTATTATAATTTACCCCTCCTACAGATACGTGTAAAAATAGGCTCGTACGTTTGCCACCAGCAGTGTTACAACCCACACGGTCCCACCTTCGACGATCGACTTGACACAATAAACATCCCGGAGCGGTACGTCGCCGGTACGCCACCGCTAAATGTCGCAGTAACTCCTTATGAGACTGGCGACCAAGAAATTAACCTGATTAAAAAAAAAGTTCTTCAGTAAAAGCACACTGCAGTATTCCACATATGGATCCGAGCCAAAATGTGTAGGTATACTGGCCGCAAATAACAAAGCTATGAATGTTACGAAACGAAATGGTCAAATCAACTTCTCTTCGAAAACATCTGACATACCATGCATCCTAATCTCGAAAGCTACTTAGTATAAATCATACAATTTTTTTACAATCAATTTTACAGCTCCATCAAAGTCAATAAGTGGACAGAATAAGTCATTAGACGTCATTCGCACTTTTAATCAACAATCAACACGGCGTGAATATAAAAAAATAACATTTTAATAACCACTAAAACTTTATACGGCGATTTTTATGTGTATAGGGTGACACAATAATCGATCGTTACCTACCACTAAACTGGGACGTTAATCTGAACTTTGTCAGCTGGTCCCCGGACACGTGCCACCGACTTTATTGTCAATAAACACGAGCAGTTAGAGCTCATCTTTCTTGTTAACGATCCAACAGAATTGTTTATATCTATATAGTACAGAAAAAAAGAAGCTTGCGGAATTAACGACACAATTTACCTTTACACGAGGGCCGACTATGAAATGAGTTTGCCTATGGCGATACACCGAAAGCTCTAGTGGTCGCGCCACGTATGCATTACAAAAGCCCTCGTAAAGTGTGTGAGTTACTGACGCCATTGACGTTTAGTGGTCCGCCATGGGCCATGGCCATCGGCCAGTGAGTCAGGCGTTGAGGAGCCCGCCTACCCACTTCCACGAGGCTACAACCGACGTAGAAATACACTATTAAAAACACTACGGAGCGAGATTTTCAATCGCTACGGTAGATACGTACCTATATACCATAGAGTTATTTATAGGAATTCGCCTCACGGAATTTCGTTAGTCGTAAAAACAGACGAGCAAGAAATACAAAGCGGGGCCTGCCTTCCAATCAATACGCGGATTATACACACGATAATACCACCGGTGCCTTCTTCATAGAATTGCAACTTTGAAATCCAAGCACGGGGAAGGAAAGAGGCCTCATCTGTGAAGTAATTAAGTATTTTAATATATTCCCGCGCCATCCGGCTCTCCCGTACCCTGATTATAATAATAGGTAGGTACGCCTGCATGGAATATCCGCTTGTATGAAATACGACGTTTAATATAAAATAAATTAAGAGCCCGCTCTTTGAATCTGTCCCAGTGAAATGAGAACACTTTGAAGTGGCGTTATATGAGCGAATTATTCGCATAGCAATCTACAGCGAAAATGATTGAAAGCTCGTCGAAAAAAAAACTCGTAACTAACGACCCAATAAAAGCGTGTGAAAAACCGTAAACATCGAAATAAAACTTTGGGACTGTTTAAACTGTCGTAAAATGTGGTTGCCACGATGATCTTTTAGTGCCGCAATGCTAGTAGAGCTTGTCATATCAAAGCTCCCCGTCGGTGGACGTCGCGCGCCGCCATACAAAACTTTGTATCGCCGTGCCGCCGCCACAGCAATTATTACACAAACAGACAATAAAATTGTTGTAGGTGTAATTATTTTTAGAGTAGTGATTCCCTGATCGTTGGTGGCCGCTTTGTCATTGAGGACGTGTGCGATGGAAGCGTTTTACATCCTACAACCGAACTGAATCCACAACAACTCAAGTGGAAAATCTTCTCGTGCCATATTAAACCTTAAGTTTGAGACGTTCAGTTCGAATGTTGTATGACAATAGTATCTTTTTCGTCGGTATACGTGCGCTGACTGCAAACCGACGACGCACATCGGTGGCATTATGTAAGGCTTCTGTTGATATTTGTTTAACGCGTGAAAAATAATATGTGGTCTTTCATCTCTTGTTACAGAAATCCCGAATGAATAGGCGATTAGGGAAATGTCTGGTAGCGTCAAAACATGATCAGCGGAAGAATTCAATAGGCTATTTGTCATTTCCGCTTTTTATCTTTCAGTAGTTGGACAGTAGTCCATGTGAGAAAATGAACAACGCTACTATACCTTCTTCTGTTATGATTCGCTGCTAGGCACATTGTTTATAGAATAAAAAGCTGCAGAAGTTAGTAACGATGTAAAATAAAGCGCTTTAGCAAAATAACACTTTAAGAAGCTATAGAACAACGCGGATCTAAAAAAAATACCTTGAGGGTGTCATCACTAGTACATAACATTAGACACCAAGAAACTTTATCACAGATAAGATCACCCTTTATAGTGTAACTAGCCCTATTTATAAACAAACGATATTACGAATATCTAGATACGTTATCTAAGCAACAAAGGCGTCTACAATATGTTCCGTAAACTATGCCTACTAGCGATCCAATTGTATGTGACACCATTAAATTTCACAAACAAATGCACGTAATCCAGTCCAATGTGTGGGGGAGGACAAATTTCGTCTTGATGTTAGTAGGGGCCAAGCCCTACCACTTGAATATGGAATTTATTGTATACCTCGACATGTAAGTGGGTAGGCAGGTACTGTAGGCAAAACAGGTTGGTATCATAGCTTTCAGTAAGAAAAACCGAACATTATCATTTGTAGATAGTAAAAATTTGCTACGTTGAAAAATAGATACAGTTAGTAAACGGATACTTTTGTTAGCTATGTACTTGGCAGCCTGTTATTTTCGTCTTCTATCGTGCTGTTGTAACTTAGGTACTATCTGAGTAAGACATAACTAATACTGCAGACTGTCAAATATTAAAATAAATATAATTATTATATTCTAAAGCGTAATGAACTGTGCGCCCTATAAGCCAATTCATCATGAAACGAAAGAAAACGAAATAGCATGCTCCTAGAAATCTGTTAGTCAGAGATGAACATATGATACAAAACAGCGCTCCAATTGCCAAGATTTACCAGACGTCAATATTTTGCTAACAATTTGTAAAGGTCAAGGGTGGAGACGCGATAAAGGGAAAAAGTGCGAATCCACAGACGTCGCCTCGTTTGTCGCGAAGGAATTTACCCGGCGAAATTGTCAAGTGCTGTCGTTATGAATTCTTCTGCTATTCGTACCTACTACACCCTTTTCTTGGTAGTTTTTGATGGATCAATTTACATTTTTCGGCAACCTACATTTGCACTAAACTGCCTTGAAAAGACAGTTCTATTTACATTGGTCTGTGACTGTAAGAAACGGGGCGTGTATCACATTTCGTGGCATTTTCGTTCCCAAGTAGGTATAGCTATACATAGAACAAAAGTTGTTTTCTCCCTTTCGGCCATCGGCTCAAGTTATAGACACTTGCTTACCCGAATGGCACTTAAGTTCTTTATTGGCTTTCTCTGCAATTTTTCACCAGTTTAAATTGTTTTGATAAACATGAAAGGAAGCTCATGAAATATTGTAGAGATATAATTCTGCCAAGACACGAGAAGAGGCGATGATGAGAAATTCAATGACAACATATAGCTATTATGGATGGTAAAAATAAAGAAGCTGGTGAAAGTGAGCCACGCAACAGGGAACATCGGTCTAAAGATGAGGAATATAGATAGATTCGTTTGCGAAGCGCATACAGAAATAGTATGTCACACGAATTATTTTCTTGATCTACAGTAAAATATGTGTTGTGAACACACTACACAAGATATGGTATTCATTAGTATAATATTGCAGGAAGTTAGATTAAATTAGCGCAAACAAAACTATTTGAAAACACAGGAAAGTTATAAGCCAGAATATAAGAAAAATATTACCCATTTTAGAAAAAGCTAGAAAACTCCGTTCGTAATTTACTTAAATTACTTAGGTACCTACTGTGAGCACTGACCGAGCAAATGAGATAGCCGATGAACCACAAATGACTGAAACTTTTTCACTGCAAAATAAAATCTTTCTGAAGCTAGAGAAGACACAATATCCCAAAATCGAAGTTATTTTGGCCAGTAAATGTTTCTAAAGAACAAATATACCATTACTCGCAGAGATTTTGCCACAAAACTCTTTCTGAAAAGTTAGATAGGTACATACTTAGGCCTCGGAATAATTCGGAGGGTCAGCGCCTGATAAGTGGGGATAATTTACAAGGGTGCGGACCCTTACAAGTGCGGTCGCATAACTTCATTCAGGAATTAGCATAATTTGAATTCGAGGAAGATGTCGTATTTGAAACATGACTCGAAAGGTAGCGCGGCAATCGCCACCGAATCTCGGCAAAAACATGAGAGTATCGAGTTGGGAAGAATGATTTTTTTAGCATGATTACACATATAAACTGGTAGCAGATTATAATAATATTTAACGCGCCTACTGCACTGGTGTGATATTTAAAGTATGCTGCAAAATTAAAAAATATACGATGTTTTTAGTATCTCAATATACCTACATGTTTGTACATAAATATTCATGACATGTTGTTTCATAATATCTATGTACACAAGAAAGAAAATCCCCTCAAATCACTGCCACAAACATAAGCCTAAAATAATAGGGCACCGCCTCCCCAGATTAAAAAATAAATCCCCGTCCAAGATGTGCTCAAAATGGCGGTTATGCCGGCATCAGGTGTGCTCCGCCGAAGCTAATACGAGGGTATTATCCTACAGAACATATTTCATTCTCCCAAAGGAACTAAGTAACGCCCTGATACGCTTTGATACACATTTGAATCGACGTCGCCCTATTGAAGTCTACATAAAGGGGTGATGGAAAATGGGAATATTCTCTCTCGCTCTAAATTCGTTTCCAAATTCAAAATATGCATGTGCTTTTAAATACAGACTTTGAATCTGTAGAACGTTTGTTTTTTTATTTACTTTTATTTGAATACTGGCCACTTACAATATATTGCGCTGTGTGTGTGCGCCGCCGGCTCGGGCGGGGCTCGCCTACATCCGAGCGTCGAACCCTGTCTGTCTAGACGACCTATGCTACTACATGCTCTTTGTGATGAACGCTAAAGAATGTCCTTAGCTGTAGACGCATCAGCTAACGATTTTCTGCTGCAAATGCCGTCCTGGTTTTGTCCTCTGTTATTCGTTTAGAGACTAATATAAATGTGACTTAGATATTTTAGCATTACAAATTTAACACTTTATTTGATTAATTCATGATATTACTATTACGTGATTGGTTTAATAAATAATGTTAATTTTAGTATCTATGAGATACTTACAAAAATAAAGAATATTTTTTCACAACCCTACGAAATGTTTTGTCTTGTCTTGTTATTTTTGTGTCCGTGATAAAATCAAATTGCCAATTTGCAATGTTGTCGGACAATTTCCATAAAATAATAGCAGAAGGAGAGTGGCAATGTAAAGAAATGGTCATGTTCTTAAATTATGTGACTAGGAAGAACATAAAGTCAATTAGTAATTCATCTAGGTATGCTAATATTATAAAGCTGAAGAGTTTGTTTGTTTGAATGCGTTAATCTCAGGAACTGGTTCGAATTGAAAAAATATTTTTGTGTTGAATAGACTATTTATCGAGGAAGGCTTTAGAGAAAAAAGGGGAAAATTATTCATCCTTGATTAATTTAGGCTTCCGTTGCGTGCGGTGCGAAAACTGTTAAGACACCAAAAATATATGTATGAAAGAATTATTCCTCTTGAAATGGTCTAAAAAATGTCCACGATAGTATGTCTATTTTTTAAGATTGACTCAATAGAACCGTTTACGTATATGGTAATTAAATTTGGTCGAAATTAATGCATTATTGGTTATAATATTATAAAGCGGAAAGAATTGTATGGATAGATGTTTGTAACGAATAAAAGCTACTTGACGAAGGAACGAAAAATAATGCGAGTAACACCGCGCGGTACAGCTAGTACATAATTACAATAAATAAACCCATTTTTAATAGTAGTTTTCTTTTCTATTTCAGGTTTTAAGAAAATGGTGCTTTACTGGACGACATGTAAGGTTTGTATCTTTTGTTTTTTTGGCATTCTAACATTTGAAATTAGAAACCTTTACATTTTAAATTTTCATAAAAAACATGTATTGTAATATTATTTATTAACAGTATTTTTTGTTTATTTTTGGTTGATTTCGCGCCGTAATACGCGGTTTAAACTATTAATATAATGTCTTGTAAAATCTGTAAAATTGTATCTAGTTAATTTTAGTACCTACCTACAGCAATACCTATCCAATGTGCTTTGGACATAATGCTTTAGTGATGAGCTAAGGCATTTGTTGTGTGCGTCTGGGTGTTTTATTTATCTATGTATGTATTTTAAAAGTATTTATGTAAGTGTATCAGTCTCCGGCACCCATACTACAGGGTATCCTAGTTTGGGGTTAGTTGACCGTGTTTGAAAATGTACCGGCTATTTATTTATTTATTTAATGTAATAATGAAAACAAAAACCGACTTCAACCAGAACTAATCGCCCGCCCATAAGATTATCTTAGGTTCCCCTCGATTATCTGGTTCTCCATCATCAAATCCTGATTTCCTTATCATGGGACCACCTTGGCAATCATCCAAATCGGTTCATAAACGATGAAGTTATCCGCGAATAAACATAAAAAGAAGCAATAATCAATATTATAATAGGTAATAGGATATTTTTGAGAAAGGCTCCTTTTTTGAAGTCGCTCATAAAACACGTAGACAGGCACCAAATTCACATTATAATTGGTATTTCATTAAAATACCTCGTAGGTTAATACCTACCTACCTACCAAAGAAACCTATTTTCATTATTGACTAGGTAGGTAATATCGCTTGGCTTAATATCTCTGCTAAATATTGAAGACTTAATAATGTTTCTTTGCGCCATAGTAGGTAATACCTAACATAATATCGTTTGCACATGATACGTACCTGTACCTCATAAACCAGTTACTACATTGCTTCATTTATCTTGTACAATGTAAGCTTTAATCTAACATCTACTTAATACTTTACTTAATGGTTCTACAACTATGCTTAGGTTCGTTCGCCAACTTACCTACGTAGGTTGAAAGTTCACGTTTCAAAACACTGTAATATTGATGGTATAGTATAAAATGTCTGCACTTTATTGCGATAATTCTGGCTCTTGTACTTATAAACTTAAATTACTCTGAAAATAATGTACACTGATATCTGCCCACCCCTCTGGGAAACGGGTGTGACGTACACCTACGTACCTATATAGGTAATAAAGAGGAAACTGTATCTGTAACGAGTAAGCTATTTCAAATATTATTTTACCGTTAGAAAGCTAGATTATCATAACATCAGCTTTATCTTATCCTAAAATAAAACGTGAAAAACACCGCACAGAACAACTAGTACTATTCAATAGAAAACGACAAGTAGTTAAATGATTTTTTTATATTTATTTCATTGTCACTCAAAAACACATCATTTTTGTAAGTAAGCAAACTTATGTATTACCCGGAATATACACTTTCAACTGTACCTACCTTCAATCGGATAGTCTCTAAGTTATTGAAATTCAAGATCCGTGATCCGCTTCTACATCGAACTACGTAAATACTAATATATCTAGACCCAGACATGCACTGGCCATTTAAACGTTTCTAGTTCACAATACATTGGTTTCATTTTTCAAAGTAAAAGGCACTTAAGTAGGTACTGTCTTGCTCAGTAACTTGAATTTAGATTGAGGTCATCTTGAAGAAATCTTGTGTAGCTTCAATTGGCCAAGATTGTTTCTATACCGTAGATATAGGTAGATGTTAATCGATGTAGGGAAGAGGCTCCTTTAATCGCAGGCTTTATGGCGGGAATCTCTACCGCAGACGGCACCTAGAGCTACCTACCTATTCACTCCGACCTTTTACTTGGTCCTTGTAGTATATTTGAAAATGTGAGATAATATTAAAATGTGTCGCCTTGCTTTCTGTTATAATGTGAAAATAATAATAATTTATATTAGTAGCCGTGAAACGATTCAAATTGAATTAATAGCTAGTATAGAGTAAAATTTAAATAAGTTCTTGTAAGTCAACTGAATACTTCGCCAGATTTATTTTTGATGTAAAAGAAGTTTAGCTACAAAGTAGGTAATAGATTAATAATAATTCTGTATTTTTTTTAAACTGTTAGTTACTGTTATGTTTTGTATAGTCATACTTTATTTTAAGACTTATTAAATTTAATACTTAACTGTATGTTCTGTTTTTGTAGTAGGTTGATAGATAATGTTACATAAAGTAATTTAATTTATTATGAAGTGAAAATACTCTCAAATATCTATATACGGAATGGTTCGACAAGACTTTTAAGGTAGGTTACCTAACTAGGAAAAAACTAATTCGGAAAATGTCTACCTCACGTGTATAATTTTATCTCAATTACTAGCCTATACTGTACCTTCCATCAGAGGAGAAAAATGTTGCTAGGAATCGAAGTTAGTCCAAACTGGAAATATAATTTCCAAGATGGCGGTTCTCGACCGGCGCCCGTCCCTTGCCCCTCGTCCCACCCCCCTCGGCCTAAAATATGCACCCGAAATCCATTGTCTGTTTCCATGGCTACGGGCCGCTCGATACCAACGCATCGAATTTGAACCGTCGAATTATAGTCATCTCGTTTACTCCCTAAGTAGCGGAACCAGATTTCGGGGTGCGCTCTCTCGCTCGCACAGCGATGGCTGTATGCCAAAAAGTAGAGTTAGCAAAGAAAACCGGTACGGTCGAAAAACGTTCGGATTCCTCTTGGAGTTTGTTATGTTCTTTGGCTTATTGGATTTACGGTAAAATTATGTGTTTATCGAATACCATTGTACGTATTACGTAATAACTATGTTTGGTAGGAGCGTGCGCCTACATATTGTTACATTATCTTTATGATGGGAACACAAACAAGTTTAAGGATTATGCAGATTTACACAATATTATGACAGCTTTGACTAGGTTCTAGGTACTTAGATCCTCCGTAGATGTATTCTACCTATTTATATGAAGATAGTTTGAAAAGTATACCTATATAGAGTTAGGTAGGTACGAAAGGAATTGTAGTAGAATCGAAAGAAGTTTTACAAAAAATTTTCCTTGTTCTAACTTGCTCTATAGTAAAATCAGACAGCAGATGAAACTTACCGTAAATAAAATAACAAATCCATATTTAATAAAATCAATTAACACACACAATGTCACCTATTGCACAATCAAAATATTTTTTTTTACTAAGTTCAAAGAAAAAATTAAAATACTTCTCTCACGGAAGCTACAGGCGAAATGTCAGTAGAAAATAAATGAAACAGTTTCTGCTCCAAATTAGAAAGCTTGCACCATGATCCCCATTGGCTGGTTACACAAAAGGACACCTTTATTGCATGTTTAAAAAAATAGTGAACTTTCTCTTCGCAACTCTTCCTGGTTCTTACCAGTTTATTGTTTGAACAACTTTCTCCATGTTGAACAATGAGGAAGTACCTTCAGGAGCGACCTTGGAGGCGCACGTGTGAGCATCTTAAACTTACAAGGATATTTTAATGGTTGTGTCCAGTCAGAAAATAATTGTTTGTAGGTACTTTGTTTGCTTGCTTGCCTACAATATTTACTACAATATCCTTGTAACAAGTAAGCAATTTTAACACATATTACGATGAGAAGAACATTCAAATTTCACTGATGTGTTATTAAATTGATTTGATCATTGGATGAGTTCGTAGAAAAAGTAGAGTTAAGTGAAAATGTGGTTGATGTATTTGTTTGGGAAAAAAGTGTGCTAAAGAACGAAGGTTAAGCTCAAAAAACCTTATTACTGATTATAATATATTTTTGTCCATCAGGATTGACATCCAAGCTGTGATTTGACTATTGGGTAGGTTCGTACCAAATAGGTGATTGGGAATGAATATTCCGGAAGAAGAAGGCTTTGGGTACTTTTTCTAAGGACAACTGGAAAATTATTATAGTACATACCTAGTAGTCAAAGTTGTAGACACCTATAACTTGATGATGTACGAAAGGAACGTATTTGAAACACTGTCAGTGTATTGGTGGGTCACGATTATTGAAATCTGGAGCGTTTGAAATGAATAATTCAATATAAGACTACAGTTACTCGTAGCGATAGTAGCTTTCATCAACATCAATAATATTGTGGTGTAAACGGGTGGCGTGAAAAGTACTCGAAACCGGAGGACATGTATGAAAAGATGTATGAATGTAGATGAAGCGAAAGGGGTATGTCAGGACCGTGACAAATGGAGATCTGTAGTCTCTGCCTACCCCTCTCGGAGACAGGCTTGAAGTGTATGTATGTATGTATGCAATAATATTGTTCTATCTTTTAGATTGATATTGATATTTCAATAGTCGTTTCAGCTATAAGACATTGAAGGAATTTTCCAGCCAATACATTATGTTAAAAAAAATTGACACACTTCACGCCTTTTATCCCAAAGCGGGGTAGGCACAGGGGGTTGCGAAGCAAATTCCCACAGTTCACTATGAACATTGAACCTAACGGGATTAGGGTAATCCACGTATTTCTTTAAATAATAACAAACAACAAAAAAGCGACAGTTAGAAAAATCCATCGCAAACATTACAGTGTAAATAGCATAGAGTCACGATATAGGGACGTGTCATAAAGTTGCGTCATAATGCGTACTTTAACATGATGCTTATTGTCTTCTATAGATATCATCACAAATTGGAAGGCCGGTTATAACAATAACTTACACTGCCTTATTGCCTATCACGAAAAGTCGTATTAGAAGTTTACGTAGGTAGCCGTGTACAGTCGCAGGCGATAGAACTAGAGCCTAGTTTTTGGATTAAAAGGCGTGGACTGTCTTTTTTTAAGTTTCTGCTAAACTACTTTAAAAAAACCCTTATTTTTGTCATATAAATCTGGTCAAAAGGAATAGATTTAGGTTTTTTTAGGTTATTGAATTAAATAATGGCATGGCAAATAATTTTCTTTAAGTAACTGTCTCTTCACAGTCCTCTTGGAGACAGGCTTGAAGCTACGTATGTTGGTACTACAAGATACATTTTTGTTTGTAGTCAACAGCATAGATTGATTAACTCTGTCTCTTAGAACTAGGTATTAGTTTTACAGTTGTGTTTACAATTAAGCTAAAACAGCTGATATAAATTCATTTGCCCTGCCTCAACATTTTCATTCATAGTTGAAATTTGCTGAGAGCAACGAGCGAACTACAGGGTCCTCGTAGTGCGGAGCTTTATACACAGATGGCGCTAAAATCAATTGAGAAAGAAACTCAGTTCTCCACTATATTTTATTTCAATTTCAGTACTATTTTTATGATTTAGACATTTCCCTTGTATACTACGCTTAGTTTTGATAGCTATAGCCCTATTAAAGTAGTCACTTTTACTAGTAGTAAAGTAAGTACTTGTAGGAAAATCCTATTCTTTACAAAACTATTTGCTATTTTTATATAATTTCCAGGATGTAATAAAAAAGATCTGTTTTACTTTTAACAATGTTTATTTTATAGTGTTAACAGGTTAATTAACTGTTATCTACTTCATTGAATATTAAGGATGGATACTTAACTGAATAAAGCTTTAAGCTCTCTATGAACTTTTCAATGTAGACGTCCGCATAGTTAAGTAAAGTTTTGCAACTCTCGCCAACTTTTCTAATTTATTTAAGTACTAACACGCATTTAGTAAAATGGGTATGTATGTTTGTATATCTGAAACTTTCATGCTAGATTAAGATTTGCGCTGTAGGCCTAACATGTCAGTGGATCAGCAGAGTTTTTACCTGTTCCCTAACTCTGTATTATACAATAATACCAAAGTTAATACAATGTGACCCTCCTACATACCCCTCTGGGCGAAAGAGGTGGAGTGTATGTAGCTCAGGGTTCGGGAATGTACGAAAATTTTAAAATATCTGTATTCAAAGATTTTATAAGAAGACTTTTTTATATCCTAAGAGAATAACACCTATAAGATATTCTGTTTTAGGAAAATTTGACTTTACAAGCGAGAGAGAAGTCATGTTTTGAAGCTCTTCCTACAAATTGTCTACATAAAATAGGTGTTTAAACTAACATCAGATGTTAGTTTAAACAAAATTGTTAGAGGATTTGTCATTTTTTTTAAAATATTTTTTTAAAGAAACGCGCACTAACATTAACTATTAATAGATTAAACCGGGCTTTACGGCGCGAAATTAACCAAAGATAAGCATTCAGCTTACCTTCGTTATTTCCTCGACTTTCCGACATAGTTACATGTGCCGCGGTCACGAGCTTATCTTTGGTTAATTTCGCGTAATACCCGGTTTAAACTATTAAGTTTAAACCGGGTATTACATTACATTACAAATCCTCATATATTAAACTGATAGGTACTAATATAAAAAAGTAATTCTGTAATTTAGACTTGGAATCTTTTGTCCATAATCTATCTACATAATAGGTAGGTGCAAACCTACCTCCTTAAACTCCGAACCCGTGAGGGGCCCTACAGTTTTAGATAAGATATCTAAATAATTTGAGATTGGTTATGACTAAGATTTATTTTAGGTATAGAATATGTACCTAGGTAGATAACTAACTTCTTTATGTATTGCTAACTTTCCTGTTAGCCAAGGGGTGCAACTAAATGTATGGTTTATTTCCCAAATCGTAAACTATCGCACTGAGTACAGTCTGCGAAGAGAGTGATTCTTTCAGTTTTGATCGCCCTTCTTGTGTCACTAAGACATCTATAGATTTGTTGTATTGTGACAAGTTAAAAAATTACTTTTATGTCTAACAACAATCATATGAATTACACATGGAATTGGCTGACTGTATCTACAAAAAACGCTCAGTAAAAGAACTTTTTTAAATACTTTCTAACTACCTATAATTTTCGACATAGTGATGGTGTTTTTCTTTTACTACAGGACTTTACTGCCGTCTAATTCTTGTCATTATATTTTCCTCAGTTGTACCCCATTATGCACACCCGTCCTATATTCAAGATTTTGTAAATAAGCAAAACTTCAAATAATTTAATATTTCTTTATTCATAAAATCACAACATACAGTAGTACTTAGAACTATAGTTTTATGCATTTATTGGTATAAAATACAAAATGGTGGACGCTTGTTATTACTAAACTATTGTAAGGTGTTAACAAAAATACTAGGCTAAGTTTTAAAAATAACATCAGTTTAGTAACATTAGTAATTACTTAGCTAAACATGGTAATTATTTATATAAACAATGCAATTTAAATCTTGATAGAAATTAAAGCAGGCAATAAAGATAGCAACATTTAGCTTTATCGACTGAGATAGTCGCAAACAATGGTGGAAGCTGAAGACAAGAAGACGGATTCAGCAGCAGAGCTTCGTTGGACGACGGTGTCATCTTCTGTTACGTATACTGAAGGTATACCGGAAAGAATGAGGCACTCAGGATACATTCAGTATACGTGCAGAAGGTGACGCGATCTCTTCAGTCTTCGTTCTTCTTCAGCATCTTCAAAAAAAGCATCCTGATAACAGAAGAATGATCATTTTTACACACAAGACCGACTTACCGCGATGCCGCTTCAGAACTCGACGCCCGCCAGATATACTAGACATTTATAAAATTAGACATACATTACCAACCATACTCGTACCTCGTGACAATTATAAGACAGCATTTCGATAGTACCTTTCAACTTACATAAATTGCAGCCTCAATAACCCTCAGTGCCGATAAATCGACGCCAGTTTACCGTTTACGATACCGGTACGATATTCTCACACAATATCGAAGCTTTCGGATCTTTGCAGCAATATCTTAAAAGCACGCCCGCCGCATAACACGCTCCGCAAGCGCCCCACGACTCCTCAGGGAACACCACCTATAAAATAAAACAAGCGATTTACAACACACTCGGGTATTCAAACGGTAAAGGGGCACAGTGATAGCTTCCCGATATCTCGCGTCCAAAGTAAATAAGACAAGAAAATCAACTCTCTTTTGTCCAACAACAAACCAATGAGAGGGCGCGAAAATTGCAAAACACCGATTGGCTTGCAAAAATTATATTCGCAACCAACTGGTAGCAACAGTATACCACTTTTGTCACCGGAATAACAGACTTTAGAGGAGAACGTGGGACAATAGCGAGAGGTCCTTTGTGTTGATGCCATTGTGCAAAAACATAAAAGGGATGCATTTCAAAAGAGTGGCCTTTGAGGCGTCCAAACTCCAAGTTGCGGGTATAAAAAAGCTCTTTTTATGTACAGTGAATTTTTTGGAACGGCCGAGAGAAAAAAAAGACACAAGCGAAGGTAGTATAATTTATGGCGCGCTGAAGCACGTGACTTACCGGCGACGGTCAGCTGTACGTTTGGCGGGTAAACATTGATGATGACGGATGGGGGTGAGGCGGCGGAGTGCCGGAGCCGTGCTCGCGAGGCTGGCGTCCCCTGGCGTCTGCTGGTCTGAGCGCCGCGACGCTGGCCCTCCCCTCATCGATTGCTGCCCCTCTCGTTCTTTGCGCGCGCCGACGCCACCCCAAACTACACCTACCTACCTAATCTCCGAGGGAAACCGAAGGGATTTCATAACTCGTTGTTATTTGCACGCCGTTACAGGGCTCCGGTGTTTTCAGTTTGATAGTTTGCTTAGCTGCCAAAGTTGGTAATTTCATTACGCGTGGTTAGATAGGGATGGGTGGGTGAATTGATATTAAGGCACTCGCAACCGTCATGCCTTTCGGTTTGTTAATGACAACAAATGGTTGCGAGTTATCATGTTTGGGTGTCTAATGAAAATGCTCATGCTCATGTGTGCTATGTTTCATTACTGTTGTTTGGCTACGTTATGTTTTGTGATTAAAGGATTTTAGCAACATGTCTTTATGTTTCTAGTACATAGTCGAGACGTACGAGACAGTTTTTTTTAGAGCTTAGCTTCCATTTAAAACATTTTGCAGTGGGTGGCGATAGGTGTCGGTGGTGGGTGTTGCATTGTGTCGAATGAAGATATGTAAATGATGCCCACCTTTATTTAGAACTCAAGCGATTTATAAGAAAGCGAAGATCAGTGAAGAAATTTATTTCTAAGTTGAAAATCATTCGATTGAAAACTCGAGTGACTAGTCTATCCAATTCTAGCTCTTTTATTTACAAATGTTGCTCTTACTTAAACCTTTGTTTTAGTAGTTGTTAAATTGACTGCACACGTTTTAATTTATGATTGTCACTGCCATTATTATTATTAATTTTAAGGAATCCTAGGTAATTCATTTAATAGTATATCCGTAATAGATTATACATATAAATACTATATTCTTATTCCTAATTAATGTTATTGAAATTTTGCTATTAAAGCGAATCATCGTGGTATTTTGTAAGTAGGTACTCTGTCATCTAGCTTTATATTTTGTTTTACCCAAATTTAATTTGGGATTCGCCTAATCCTGACATAAAATGAATGCAGGTATATTTTTTTATTTGTGGCATTATCATTAGCTAGCAACATTCTTTTGTTTCGGTTTATTTATTAGTGTGAAGAACCGAATGATCAATAAGTACTTAAATAATTAGGTACCTGTCATTCCCGCTTTACCTTCGATTTATGATGTTCATCCTTCGAAATCCGAACGCAAACTGGCACAGTTCAAAGATATTTTTTTTTTAATTTTGGGGCGGGACCTCGAGGGTGGGCACAGATCCGGAGTCCACCTCTGAAAAAAAAAAACAATCGACAGTTTTTGAAAGGCTGGCTGGTTACAACTATTTGTTTAGACGAAGGGTAGATATTTTGAAACAGCTGCTCTACTATATCGCTCTATCGATTCCGACAGAAAGTAATAATAATGTGAATAAATAATATTAATATAATACCTCAAATTACTTTCAAATGTTTAATGTTTTCTGTGGGCTTATAAGATAAACGAATAGTCCTATTAAGGTTGGTACTAATTTTAACCTCAAAGGTAATTTATTTGTATCATTTGGTATCCATACAATATTGTGTATGAGAATACATTGTATATTCCTATTAAGTTAATTTGACACCGACTCATGACACTTACGATGTAGCAGTTGGTTATTATTAATTTTCCAATGACATTTTCTAACTGCAAGGCTTTTAGTATAGTTAGCTCCTATTTGAAATTAATGAAATATTCAACTGTTCTTTGCACATTGTATGTTACAAATAGTAATGTAGGTACATTCAAACATACGTCACTCCCGTTTTCCAAAGGGGTAGGCAGAGAGACAATACTTTTTTTTATATTAAATTAGCTGACCCGGCAAAGTCAATATACATTATTAACTGTGTTTCTTTGCTAATATGAATGTACTATACACGTAAACCTCCCTCAAGCATCACGATATCTACTAAAGGAAACCGCATCGAAACCCGTTGCGTAGTTTTAAAGATCTAAGCAAACACAGGGACAGACAGCAGCACAGTAGTAGTCTCCCTACTTTGTTTTACACTCTGTACCTATTGATTGACAAATGCTAAGGAGTATTAGGACAATGGTAGTGAGATAAGAAGGATTGCAAGAGCGTCCTTATTGCTGAGATTATGACCTTCCACATCTTGCCTATAAGGAAAATATTACTATAAAGGTATCCGTCTAAATATTATACCTACCTAAATTTTAATAAAAGCATTAGGTAATATTCTACATAATATGTTTGTGTTTATTAATATTTAGAACTACTGTCTTTTTTTAGACAACAAAGCACCTAATGCTGAATAGGTCTCCGCAAACTAACACATACCTAAAATTTTGTAGTTAAACCTCAATCAACAATCCTTTATGGATTGTTTCCATACCTATTTAGCTTGACATTTTATTTTCATATATACCTATTGTTAATAAAAGCTTGGAAATCAATATAAAAATGTTCTGTAATTGAAAATATTCAATTAATTTATTTCAGTAACAGCTATCTTCGAATGTGTGCAAATATCTATTAAAATTATCGTTGAACGTTCATTTTGTAATATTTATTCGTACTTAAACTTTCTATCAACGGTAATAAATAACTATCTGTGCAATATAACTGTGTTATCGAGACATTATAATAATTATACCTAAATATTGACTATTGAATCATGTAAGTACCTATAAAAGTAAATAGGTTATATTATTAAGGTCTAGTTCACACTTATATTTAATTTAATATTAACTATTTATTATCATTAACATTTAAAAGATATAAAAAATAAACTAAAACAATTGAATCAAACAAGAATTTTGGACAAAAAAAAACATAAACAAAAATACAAACAAACTTACCCAAATTGTATCTCGACAATCATTATCACTTGGCCACTTCGAATTTACTATAATTATATTTTTAGACAATAAATATAATGAGAAAAACTATGTTTTGTATGTCAAAGTGTAGGCCTAAACATGAGTAAGCACTGCGACGGCGGCCGTCCGCCATAATGTGGCGCTAGCGTAGCCTCGCACGCCCATTGGCTGAATGAACTTCCTCGCGCCATGACACTATGCTATTTTCTACCAGTTGGCTCAATCTGCCCCTTAACGTCGTACGAATCTCGCTCTTATGACGGTGCAGATTAGAATCTTTTTTCACTGGATTTGTTAAGTTCTACGTCATACCGCATTCTTTCGGGTTTATCTCAGAAGCTTTTAAGATGCACCCTAATCGGTGGATGTGGAACTTTTAGGGGCCCCGGCTGAGGCGGCGGTGCCGGTGTCTTGATGGAGTGGGTTAAGAAATTTTAATTGACTGCTGATTTTTGAATTCCGATAGTTTTGGCCGTTAGTCACTCTATTTATCGTGATGTTTGGTAGGGACAAAGTTATCACTATTGGTGACTGAGATGCGACGGCGCAGTGGTGGTGATGGCGCCATGTTTTTTTCTTAAATTTTGATTTTCGTTTCGCGGCCGATTTTAAAAGTATGTGCTAAGCGACAATGGAACGTTTTGAATAAATTGCAACGTGCTTTGATTATATTAGGTACTTACATAATTGCTAAGATCAAGAAATATATGATGCTTCATTCTATGTTAAAGTAAAAGCTGCAATGATGTACCTATGATACTCCATAACATATTAGACATTAGAGTGTGTATAGATGGTGTCGAATTTCGGTATCAGAAGGAAATATATCCACTATTTTACTATTAATTCTACTTAGTTCTACCTATTTGTCTCAAAACATTAATTCTCAATGTATTTTATAATCATTATCTAGTCTCTTTCAATAAAAAATTGATTTTGGCTCTTGTCAGTGTCACTTCTTCCGAAATTAAGAAGTCTTCACGAACCTAAGGTACCTTTTTGTAGGTAAATAGAAGGTATAAGGTGGACTGATGATCTACGCAAGATGGCTGGCAGAAGTTGGATGCTAGAAGCCGAAAACAGATCACAATGGCGTGCAATTGGAGAAGCCTATGTTCAGCAGTGGACAAGTATGGGCTGATGATGATGAGAAGGTATAGGATATACCTACTAAATACACTGTACCTAAGTAAATAGGTAGGTACAAACGAACAGAAATATTACATAGGTACCTATATATTAAGATTGAATACCTAATATAGGTACAGAGAGTGTTGATATGTCTCCGAAACAGTATAACTTATCTCTTTGCGACAACGGCAACCCGAAGATGTCAACTTTTTCCTTATCTCGGAACTAAAAAAGAAGAAAAATGAACAAAGAATGAGATTCGAAAACGGTGTAAAAGATAAACGCCGTCGAAGGAAAAATATACGATTTTGTGCTTATTTATTATGATACCGCGCGTATCTACATAAGTTATTTACTGAGCGAAATATTATTTTTAACTGCAGAACTTTTGAGGTGATCTATACATAATTACCTAGTGACCTAATAAATAAGAAACATTAAATACTTACGGAAATAGGAAAACGCAGCTTTTATTTCACAACCTAGTGTCCGAAAATTTTAACATTTGGAAAGAGGAAAGCACCGCCCTGGACTGAAAGCCGTCTTCCAATAAATTAAAGAAGAAAGCAGATCCCATCCGCCTCTTCCATCCAAAACACGAATATCACAGTTCAACGCACTTTCGGATCACTATTTTTACACACTGCACGTTGGTGTTATGCAAATATTTCCGTACAAGCACATTCTTTTTATATTTTAAGGACGTTAGTCGCGTGCGTCTCGCCTTTTCGGCGTCACGTACAGATGATGCGTCGGTGACCTTGACATCGGTGTGACAAGTCTGTGACACATAACTTGTCACTTTTCGTCACAGTTCAACGACCCAGCGTAAGTGGGCAGCCATGTGATATCTGCGCTTATGTAGGATGTTACATTTTCTTTCTATTTTAAACTTTGTGAGTAGTAACTGTTTTAGCATAGCGTCTACGCAACGGTGCACTTACAAAACTGGCAAAAATAAAAATGCACAGCATTGAAATCTATTTAACCACATAACGTCCACTGCTGGACGAGGGCCTTCCCCTCAAGATTTCCGTCATAGGTATGGGGAGAAATACCAATAATCACCGCGCTTGGCAGACTAGTTGGCGATCGCAGTGGTGTTGTGGGTTAACTCACAGAGAGCGCTGCTGCCCGTCCTCTGGAGAGTTTCCTCGGTCGCCTCTTACGACCCCCATGACGGGAAAAGTTGGGCTGTGGTGGTGACACGTGAATTTTATTCGCCGACACCACACGGCATCGGTTTATTTTCCTATTAGCTACGTAGGATCTGATGGTCCGGAAATAGCTTTGTCAGTTATGAATGAATTAATGAAGAATGTACAAAGCTATCAATGAGCAATGATGGAAGGATGTTAGAAGGTTATGGCTGAGAATTTTTAATAGGTACCTACGTACGTATGTACAGTGCATTCCAAAAGCGATTGCCAAAAGCAATTCGTTAGAATTACAAATGTAATTCAGTCGAATCTTCATGAAAGTCAATGGTAACCCTAATTTGCAATAAATTGAATTGTTAGTGGTGAAAACAAAAGAGCGATTTGTTTCAAAATTAATTGCGTGATTGACTTTTTGAAGATCAGAAGGTTAAAAAAAACTGAATGAGTCGTAGGTACTTACGTCCTTATGTAACGAGTTTAGTTTTTGTACGGTGATTTAGAAATATAAATATACGTAATACATGTGAATTACACCTACGTTTGTTTGTTACGGTTTCAACCGAAAAATACTTAACTGATCATCGTGAAACTTTGTACTCATATCCATGAAGGTTATAAATAGCATATTATTATGCTACATTTTATTCAGAACGGAATAACCATGGGTTACACCGCGGGGTACAGCTAGTAAGTTATAGTAGCTGAATATTCAATTTGTTTTGTTCGACGCCAAAACTGTTAAAATTTGTCCTTTTCGGCCATATTTCTTTCCCAGAATTTTATTTTTATGTAGGTACACAGGCTACCTACTTACGCTTAAAATGTGGCCATTTTAAATTACTTTATGATATGCCCCGTTTGCCGGCAGCGGATGTAATTTTTTTGATTTGCCCAATTGCCCGGTTTTTGGCTCGTGTAAGGTAGAGTGGACTTTGATGAACCCTTTAAATGTTATTGTTAAGTACAGCTACTTACTATCTACTGGAAACTCTCACGTATTACGTACGCAGGCTCAAAAAATATATCTATAGTTATATATTCAAACTGAAGCCAATTTTTTTCTCCAAATACAGACAACTCGGCCATCGGCCATAACGACTATTATTACAACCTGTCAATGCAACAAACCATACCTATCTATGTAGATAATTTCGGAGATTGCCATAGTGTTATTATTTTAGGTAATTGTAAAGTCTGTGAAGGTTCAACATAGCCCCGTTTTACCCTACTTATTAAAATTGACGGGACGCTTGAGTCATTTGTATCATTCTCGTGGTATATTGAGAGCGAGGTAAGTAGACATGTGTATTTAGTAAATTATATTCCAAAATGGCCTTTTAGCCCTTAAATTTGTCGAAATATTTGAGTATTTTTTTTTTTTTAGAAATTGTATGACATATTTGCAGTAGTTAGTCATAGATCTCTACCTACATCGGGCATTGTTGTGGTCAACATAGAAGCCAGCAAATTCTTTTAGTGTAATAAGTAGTAGAAATAGGTTTTTTGTATTTATGTGTATGTTACTAAATCTAGTATTAAGTGTAAGTACTAACAAAATATGGGAATTTGTTACCCGAAATAAATTGACGCATTGATATTTTTTTTTAATAATAAGTGGTTTTTACTCTAAACATGAATAATATGGAACGAAAATATTAAACAAGGTACAAAAGCCACTTACAATTTTCAAACAAGTACCTAAATAACATGTTATCCTACAAACTTCTTCATATTGAACTGAAAATCGTTTGGCAATTCATAAAGGACTTTTTCGCAGTATTTAATTCACAATTAATCAGTCGGCACAAGCGGAAATTCTGTCATGACAATTGTCAAGTTGATGCTACCGCAGACACAACATCGGTGTTGCATTGTTTGACATGTTGCCAAATGTCACATCTGTGGCTCAGGCGGATTGTCAACACCGCGCGCGGCACACCAAACAGTGTGTCGCTTGAACTCCACACACCGTGAACACACCTTTACATGACAGTTCAAGCGAAAGTAGAGAACGCTATTTCGACGTGTCAACAGAACATTTTGTGCCGAAAGATTTTTCTGAAGTATTTTCGTAAGCAATTGTGTAAGAAGTTACCATTTTCTTTATGTACGAAAGTATTTAGGAATATTAATAGGTAATTAGGCCAGTAAATATATGAAACAGACGTTTCATTGTCAAAAGTGTTGAGATTGAATTACTATTGTTACGATACGATGACATTACAATAAGATTTGCGATGACAATTTGTTTTAATGTTACTGTCAAGAAACACGGAGTCTTTGACATTTTACAATTATTTTCCAGGCCATTATTTTATAGTTAGATCATTCGTTCGCGATTACAAGGCTTCTAGAAAACGACAAAAGTTAGCTATTTAGACTTGAAAAATATAAAAATGATACCTAACTATGAGTACAAGAGAGTAGAGCCTTGGGAATCGCGTGTTTACTATTTTCAAACAGAGAACAGCTGTCAGATAAAACCGACAATTGTTCGGCATGGCGCATCACAACTCACATTACGTCTGCCGCAGAATTACCTGTATATTGCACCCGTCAATTGACGTTTGCGATAAATAGTTTTTTTTTTAAATTTGATGTCCCCGCTTTGAACCACTTCCTTTAGTAAAACATATATGCCTTCTGATGAATTGAAGATTTTTATAGGTAATGAAACAAATAACCGAATAAATGGTGGCATGAAATGTATCAAGTTAAGCTGTTATTATACATTAGGTAGTAGGTAAATAAATAGTAGTAGGTACCTAACCTAAGCGTGGCTAAAAACAGCCTGAAGAACAATGTTGTCTTAATTTTGTATTTGTGAGATAATTTACAGAATTATTTAATTGTCAACCTAACCTAATGGGTAACTGGTATAAATGAATCCAAACCGAATCTAGCCTCTATTTACCTATATATTCCTTAGGACTATAGGTACTTATTTTAAAGTTAAGTCACCAATTTAATAAACATACCTATGTTTTTAAAGCTTATCGTATCTATGGACGGCAACTATATAACGGAGCGCCATTGAAAATAACGATTAATATGAATCCGCAGGAACTTTGACGGCAGCCTTAGCAGATCCCAAAATATGTGACAGCAGCGAGACTTGTGAAAAGAGATATACCCACGTGAAAATGTTTTGTTTCTCTTTCGCACACAAGAATACAAGACTCAATTCTACAGGCTTCCCTCCACGCCGGCATCGTTAAATAGAACATTTTATAGTTTTTAGATAGCTTCTCACACTTCGTACAATGTTCGTTTAACGTTTGTTTCTAGAACATTTTATGTATGTTGGTACATTATGTTTAGTTAAGAGGCCCGTGTAGTTACTAGACGTAACAACTTATAATAAGTATTGAAATATATTGCAGAGGTTTTATAGGTAATTTGATAGACGTGTAAAATAGATACCTATGACAGATAACCTAGTTGCGAAAGTACCTGAATATTTCCAATGAGGAAATTATAGTGATTGTAGTTGCAAAAGCATTTGATACACTAATTTCCAGGTTTTACTACCTATTGATGATGTTGATGATCTATGGTTACTGCCTAGGTTATTGTCTACTCCTTTTTGCGAAAGTTTGATAGTTTATAACTATGAATATTAAGACTAGTCTAGGGTTTACATTTTGTATTTATGTTACCTTCTATTCTAGTGCTGACTTGTTATTTTCCTAATAGTATATACCTATTTACTGCATACACCAGTGGTATACCTACCTAAGTTTTGTCTGTATTGCACGAATAAATGACTTTTTACTTCATTCTTTCAGATTGACTTCAGGCATTAGGGCAGAGCCCACATTAACAATAAAAATGTCTTCCAATACCTATTGATTTACAGTTAGAGTGCTGCAGTATGTGTGATGTTTTAAAAATAATCCAATGCTTCTCGGTCGGATTCGAAACTACGACCTTCTTACATTTCTAATAAGTAATTTCGTAATTTTACATTATTTTCATTAGGTTTGTACATTGAAATTACTTACCTACTGGTTATAACATAGAACAAATACCGCTATTAGTTCTTTGGTTCAATTAATAGTTTGTTTTGGTATCTTAAATGTAAATCGGATTTATATAGGTAGATATTAAAAGGTACACTGATACTAAACATAATAAAAATGGGACTAGACACTGAG
>SJJU01004569.1:0-36394 GCA_012932125.1 Conopomorpha cramerella | reverse complement strand
AGGCAGAGACTACAGATCTCCATTTGTCACGGTCCTGACATACCCCTTTCGCTTCATAGTTTTGGTCATAGTATCGGGGCTTTGCCAGGTCCACTTCCTTTGGGGCATTTTCTTAAACCACGAATTTATCAAAAATAGCCCCTCTCGTTCGAGGAAGTTTACTAGCATTTGCCCCCTATGATTCCTTGCTCCAAATCCATGGGATCCTACTGCCGATTCGTGGCAATTCTGTACTCCCACTTTAGCGTTAAAGTCTCCCATAACAACGCTGTAATGTGTCTTAGTAGTGGAGTGGAGGGTCTTCGATCTATCATCGAACAGGTTCTCCACCTCATCGTCCGAGTGTGTCGAAGTCGGTGCATACACTTGTACCACTTTGAGACTATACCTCTCGGTAAGTTTTATGACAAGGTATGCTACCCTGTTGGACACACTAGACATTTCCAGAACGTCGTTACACAAGGACTTATTCACAAGAAACCCAACGCCTCTTGGGATTGTTGGTCTCCCTCGCGGAAGTACATTAGGTGGCCCGATTAGAGGGTAATGCTGTCCTCTCCCTCTCTTCGGACTTCGCTTAGCCCCAATATGTGCCACCTAATTTTCCCAAGTTCTACCTCGGGTTGCGCCAGATGCGAGTCAAGCTGTAGCCTGCGCCCGTTGTACGTCGCCAGGGTCAGTTGTTTGTGGTGGCCTCCCATAACCCGGAGATTCTTCGCACCCCCTGCTCCGTCGTTACCGTGGTCGCCACCGTGACCAGTAAACGGAGCCGCCGGGAACTGGGGGCCGTGGCCTTTTTGTGCTCATAGATTCGAGGTAAATGCCCATAATCGCCACGCTGGGCAGGCGGGTTGGCGATCGCAGTGGGGTTGTGGTTTAACTCACAGAGAGCGCTGCTGCCCGTCCTCTGGAGGGTTCCCTCGGTCGTCTCTTACGACCTCCATAGCGGGAAAAGTTTGACTGGGGTGGTGACACATGTATTCTATTCGCCGTCACCACACGGCTTATTAGGGAGATTTTATCACGCGTTTTAAATTCGAAGCAGTTTATAATTGAAAAACACTAGAAGCTACAGTAAAACCATGGGGGTGTACTTAACTCTATTTAGTACCGGACATTATAGACGCTTAAAGTACATTAAACTTGGTGTTAATGTATTGAACTCGCCTTGGCAAGTTTAAGTTTAACTTTAATAGTGAATATTTCCTATAAACGAGTTCACATAACACTCACGAAAGAAAATAATTGTCGGATTACAGCCGTGAGAGCATTTTTTAAAGCATCATAAATAATATACCAATTGCGACCATGCTGTGTGACTACATGGTGTGTGGGCCTATATAATCTTAAAGGATGGAATTTCTCAATTGCTCTTTGGCAGCAAGTAGGCACTCTAATCTAAACAGTTAGGAATGCGAATTTTCAAGCGGATAGTAATTTCAATATTTTGTGCACATACTTAAAATAGAATTGTAAGTCTTAAATCCCAGATGGGATGAAAAGTTCATTTGGAAACATGCCTTTTAGGTCTGATGTAGTCTGACTGTCATGTTGGGGTTGAAATGTATAAATAGTAGTTAAGGGTATTCGGGTGATCCGAGGTGACCAGTGCTCCCTGGATATACCTTAGTAGGTACGTCCTACACGCCGTATAATGAAAGAAATGTAATCTGGTAAAAGTATCGATACATTGTGTTCTAGACCAACACAGTTAAAACAAAAGTGACCCATTACGACACTTGCTTAGCAAGTTCCTCTAGCTACCCCGCTTTGGGATTCAAAGGCGTGAAGTGAGTTCTTTTAATTGTTTTACAACAAATTATGTACTTACCGTACGGTCGGTCAATAAAGTGGCCTCTCACTTGCTGTTTCACTAAACCATTAATAAGGTAAAGTTGTTATGTTGTGACAAGTAAACAATGAAACTTAATGTCTGATGATATTCATATGAGTTTCAACCTTAGGCTGGCAGAACAGATTCTTGACCGACTGTACCAAATAAATTGATATACTTTTGTTTTACCTCCAATTAAAGGAACTTTAGAAACGAACTCTATAAAAATATTCCAAGAAGGGAAGCAAGTCTAGGAAATTGTTCGGAGTTGCCCTCTTTGCACCACGGTCGTCTCGGTGCATACTTAATGTCTATTGCTGGCTTATACTGCCTGTAAAAAGATCCCGAGCAATAGTCTAAGAAACTTTGTTGGTCTCGTCAAAATGAACAACTTTATCTATGACTAGAAATGAAATGAAACCATTTTTTTTGCGCGGAAATGAAACCTTTTTTTTTTCATCGTCAACAAAATAAACCATTTTTTACCTCGGGAAATGAAATATTGTGGAGATTTATTTCTGCATTTTCACCTTAGCATAAGTTGTTCATATTGACTTGACAATTTTCATTGACATTTAATAACATACATATATAACATCTCTCGGGGTCCCTTTGCACGCAGTATATATAAATGCATTTTTTATTTAATTCAATGATGTATTTGAATATTTTGTCATTTTGGTGGATCAATTTAAATTTATCTCTGACACATTTGTCAGCACTTCTTTAAGCAGTCATTCCAATGGTAAATCACTTTTTTCTCAAAACGCCCTAAATGGTTATTGTGGGAAGTAACCGTAAGTGTTAGAAGTACTGCCGGTAGGTAAATTCGTGCCAATGGTTATTTTCTGTTACTCGAGACAGTTTCCTTTTCTTGCTGTTTTCCTCTAGGTGGATCATGAAATTCATCTTATTCAGTACAGTATTACAAAATAATAAATTAATACAAAATATCTGCCCTCAGAACTCCAACCCGTGCTTTTCTAGGTCATTTACTTTATTAATATATTAATTGTTCATAGATCCTACGGAACAATTTACTTATTTCTTAGACAACATAAAAAAAAATTCTTGACGTTTATTTGAAGAACGACACTCACATTATTTTGAGAGTTTGACATTTTTGACGATATGACGTATGGGCGATGCAGGCGATGTCTATCAAATTAACGTCATGGTAAATATGTACCGTTACCTAGTCATATTCAAGTTCACGGAATCCCTTGAAGACACAAAAAACTAAAGTAATACAATAGTAATACAATACAAATAAAACAAAAATAAAGTTTTTAAGAGTAGGTATTGGTTTTATTCGACACTAGCTGAACGGAAAATGTTGTTTTCCCAATATAGGTACTTTTTGAAAAGTGTGTCTGCTGCTATGCTCGATGTTTCATACATATAAACCCTCCTCAAGAAGCACTATATTTATTAAAGAAAACCGCATGAATCGTTGCGTAGTTTTAAAGAAATAAACATACATAAGGACGGACAGCGGGATGCGACTTTATTTTATACTATGTACTAGTGATGAGAGTTGTAATAGTGACGACCGGCATGGACTATTGGTCAGGGTACCTGCCTATAGTACGACCGTCGCTGCTTTGATTTTGCACAGATTTGTTGTATGCACCTGGGTGTTTTTTTATCTATTGTATTTAAAAGTAGGTACATTCATCTCATTGTACAGGAGATCCTAGGTCAAATGACCGTGTGTGAAAATGTTCCGGGATATTTATTGATTTGTTGAAAGATATAATTTTTACTCCAATACGAATAGAGTGTGGCAATAATCTAAATTTGTTTCATATTCAGAGTTTCGATTAAAGGAAAATCAGTAAGCATTTACCTCCTAGGTGTATCAAGCAACGAATTAATTCCCAGCCGATAAATATCGACAATAACAATAATTCATCGGCGGCTAAAGCTATAATTGTTATTTACACCACCAAGTGAACTGAGATGCTGAATATATATTCTGTGCCTGACTCCAACAATTCCTATTTACGGCTCGTTTGTTCTCTAATAACTTTCACCGGGTGGATTTATTAAACTGTGTCTCCATTATTGTTAGTAGCTTCTAGTGCAGGCACCAAAGACTATTTAGGATCCTTTGAATTCAATTTATTTTTAAAGTGTCCTTTAGCTTCACAAGAAACAGGCATTACAAGGACTAGAAACTGGCTGCAGTTGCATCAGTTTTTCGCAAAAGGTTTGCAGTGTTGTGTATGTTGTTGTAAATCTTTTTAAGACTATGCAGAGGACAAGTTCAATTCTGTTCCTGTCATTTTCTGACGTTCGGGAAATTGCCAAGGTGTAAAGAAGAGAAAATACGGTACAACTGTATTCTGCGCATAAATATTTTATATGTGAGTGGGTAAACGTGCCAAGTTTTAAATCCAAAGTTTTTTCATATGACAAAATCAGAGCTGTCAGCTGTTGGAATTTTTGTATTCGAAGAAAATGTGATTCGAAAAATTCAAATCCAATGTCACATTTAAAATTCATTCTACACGAAACTGGTCTTTGACAATGCAAGTCCGGAGAGTGTTGAGGAACTCACGGAGGTGGATTCGAGCCTAAGGCAGTCTCAGGTTGCACAAATTTACGAGGTGGCACGCTCGTGGCGCGTCCCTCCCGCCCCCTCGCCCTGGGCCCCTCCCCTCACCTCAACTTGGACTCTGTCCGTAGAGATGGACCAATTGTGCTAAGTTGTATGTTGAATTGTTAAACCTATAAACTATTTTGTGGAGAATTTTGTAGTTACAACAGTTAAAGTTTTACGGTATTTCCTTTTAGGGATGTTTGGAAGAGGTTTTAAACTGTACAATATTGACATGTTCTGTCCCACATATTCAGCTTATTTTGTAATGTGTTCTGAATTTTTTTTCTGCCGTAATATGTAGTGAAGATAGTTAATTAGATACTAAGTGTAATTAAATACTACTGTTATTCACTTTTGCATGTGGTTTTTACCTGTATACATTTGTGCATTTAGCACGTCCGATTGGATATATAATAATATGCTGTTGGTAAACCAATAGAAATAAATAATAATAAAACATTTAATATTGACACAGAAAGGAAAATGGATCACTTGAAGCTGGTGTTATTTGTGTCTTTATGAACTTTGTACATTGAAAATGAATAAAAACGCTGTGTTTATGTAAACACAAAAAAAAGATATTGCACCTTTGGGGAATTAACGTGATAGGTATCTATCGGTCCCAATACAATACTTCTACACAACTTTTCATGTAAGTACACGTGTTTCGACGAAAGTGCGTACATAAGTTAGGCCTCGATCAATGACAAGCGGTGCGTTTCGCGTCGCGTCAGGCGCTCATACATTTTCAATTCATCGACCGTTAAAAACGATTACAAATGTATGGGCGCCCGAAACGACGCGCCGCGTGTCCTTAAATGAGGCCTTAGTAATTTTTATCAAAGAAATATAACTTAATTCTAATTTAATTCATGCCAGTGTGAATTTCTGATTTGACGGAGAAACACCACCATATATATTATGCCGTTGATAAATACTGCGCAGCTTCGCACCTGTTGGGGTGGTTGCGATAATTTCTCCCGCTACTTTGACAAATTACGTAGACCTTCCCTTTAACGGCATTTCTTGATACACGTGGCCCTTTTTAAATTGTCTGCTTATTATCAAACGGGTTTGATAAAAGTCCGCGAAGACGATTCAAGTATAATGTGATCTGTGTACAGTATGCGGTGGTATTATGTTAGTAGTTTCGCTCTAATAGTTGATTGAGTAACTAGAAATGTCCGACAATTGCTAATAAGCAATAATTGGCAAGCGGAATCCCGCACGTTTTTATGATGCGACTTCATCACTATACTAACTAGGTACGTAAGTTTACAAGATTCATTGTAACTGAGTACTTGAGTAGACACTTTGTTTAAGTGGATCCTCGATTCACACTTTACAATGAGGCTTGAAAAGCTAGTTAGTTGTTATGTTCTCTCCGAACCGGGTGAACTATGTAGTTTAAACCTTAAACTGTTAGCTGTTATTGTTCCTAGGAATATTCAGGTTTTATATGTAATTAAATAGTAATTCCGCTTAAAAATTATTTGAATAAATATTTTAAAGTAATGTGTCAAAATTTGCTAGTGATTCTTTTTCCAACGAAAATCTTGGTGCTGTTTTGGGATGTGAGGATAAGTATAATACCTACGTCTTTTAATACAGGGTTTAAAATGCAACCTAAGGAATGTTCGTCGTATGAAAAGATAACGCTTGAGTTATTAACCTTTTTGCAGATATAGAAAACGATGCTTTCTATAGGTAAACAATATAACACTGAGCTGGGGTATGCAAGGTGGAGAGGAGATACTTCAAGGGTACTAATGGCTGATCGGCAAAAAATCAAGGGCACTAATTAGAGTATTATGATAAATCTCGCCATTACTTAATACTTTTGACTAGTTTTTGAAAAATATTACTTACAAACAGCCCCGCGAGCTCCCGTTTATATTGCTTATATGTAGTAGAAAAAGTTATATTAAGTTTCAGCACGTTTTATCCGAATGGCATACAAGTAATTATTTAGATCACCACTTACTTTTAGTTTTATTTGTGTTATGGGATCTGAATAACGGTCCCAGGGATAAATAAGTACCAAGAAACACCATGACACCGCTCTATCACATGCATACTCAATTTTATTAAGATGCGTCGGCCGATTAGGTTCCAGCGTTTAACACAATATCCAGTTTCAAAACAAATTGCTATGATTGGTTGTTTTATATTAATAATAAGGTTTTATAATCCGTCTCGTTTAGCGCCGCGGCCGTCGTCGGCACCGGTCCCGTTACGCAAATGGAGCGCGATTGTTGTTGTGAAGATCTCTCAATACCATCGACACAGTAATTATCTTTGTTAATAAACCTGTTTCGCTTTTATTGTTCCGACGCGAGGCGTCGAAAAACGAGAGGTGTGCGGTGAAATAATTCTCATTGTACAGTAAAATAACGAGCATACCAACTATGTCTCTATAATAACATGAACAGTATTACAATCAACTTCAAGTCTTCGAGCAGTGCGTCACAGCTGATCTGTGTCCAGATTACCCGAGATCACTTATAGGTATCGTTAAATGTCCGCATGGTAATTACACGTCACTGTGGGTACATTGAGGCCGTATATTCTTGCATTTAACTGCATCGGTGCTCTTAAATTTGCGCAGTAAAAATGTCCCGGACAAAATAAAAGCGTTCGGCCGTATTAATTAGATGCGTCATAATGGCGACCCGAACTGCTCTGGAGGATTCTCGAACTACCCGCGAAAGGACTTTATTTTTTAACGAGATTACATCAACTTCACTGACTGCGATGTTTTATAGGTCATCCCTTGGAGATTTATTCCGGATCAGAAGGAGATCAATTACCATTTGGCGGAGGGCATTGGGTTTACTTCGTCTCTGCGACGTGCGCCCATTTAAAATTTAAGTGTTATCGGGGCTAAATTATGTGAACATGTTATATGTAATCTGATTCGGAAAGCTGACTTAATTATTAAAATGTCAAAATTTAGTTATGTAATGTCCATTCAATTTGCCTAAGATGGTCGTCTAATAGTGATTTGATTGCCCATCACGGTTTACGAGGGCGGTGGTATATTTTTAAATACTTTGTCGGTCTTGTCGTGTAAATTAGTCCGAGAGGTTGGGCTAATTATAAAATGTATTAGTTTTTTGTATTTTTGGACTGGGGTTTTATTCTGTTTCCATATTTTCAGGGTGAAGTGCGTTTTTTGGAATTGTTTGAGAATAAATTCCCAGTATCACCACAGTAATGAGATTAGCGGGATTGTTAACCCGGGTTGATAACAGGGATAATTCCTTTCGGTTTGCGGGTTTCCTCACGTTATTTTGTTTCACCACGTTTTTAAACTAATAAACAAGTATTGTTGCCATGGTTAAATTCGCGAAACGTTATATTGAAACCATAATATTTATGGCAATGGTGTCATCTCTCAGCAACCTATAACGGTGAGATAAATGAAATAGTCTGGGTAAAATGTGAGAAGTACAGGTATACCTTATAGGTAATACCTTATCTTCAGACTGAAATATAATGTCATTAGTAGTTAATTGCTTATCTACTTATTATTTGTTTTATTTCTTTAATGTGTAAAATAGAACTTATGTTTTTGATTAAAATTAATGAATTTACTTTATGTCTTTGGTTGAATTTATTTTAATCTGCCTTAGTGGTACAAACTGCTAAGCTAAGTACCGACTAGCGGTATCAGGTGCACTTAACTTTTATACAGTTTCTCTGCGAAACTATAAATATGAAGAACTTCACCTGGGGTTCGCTTTTGTTATCGTGTTCAGTATTCAGAACAAAGTCCATGAAAAAAGTTGCGAGTGGCTCTCAAAAATATTTACAACGCTATACTGCGGTCCTGCTTTTATACAAAGTTACTTTTATTAGGAGCGAACTCCCATGAAAAACTACTTTACATGCGTGGAACGTGGCTCCAGTTCGCGTAACGGCTACTACCACTCTGCGAGAAGTGAGCAGCGCTCCCTCGGGAGCCGCTTCGCCATCCGCCGAACCCAACATCAAAGACCAAATAAAACGCACTTCATCCCATAAACTTCCGTAACGAAGCCGCCGCCCGTTCTACCGATAACCAGTCATTTTTGAGCCCTGAATGGCGAAGAAAACTGTGAGGTTTTTGTAAGCGGTAGAAATTTCCGCAAGGTCACAGGGAAATGGACATGTCGCTTTGTGAACGCTCGCGCGCGCTCGGGCCCTACCTAAATGGAGAGCGCACGTTATACAGCAGCTATTGTAAACAAGGGTTCTTTATTCAAACTATTATAACGCCCTATACGGGACGTTCGGTGTAGGTAACACTCTATGGAAAGATCTTGTGTGTTGTGGATTGGAAACTGTTGTACTTATCCATTATGTATTGTAGAAGTTATTTCGTCTTTTCCAGATGCTCAATTCAATTTAATTCAATATGATGCATTTTAACATCTATTCATTATTAATACTTTCTGAAATCGAAATTAGGTTTGTTTTATAAATGCAATCCAACGTGTACTTAATTTTAAAATCAGAAAATAGCGCTTTTAGCCTTTATGAATTTTTCTTCGCAAAGACAAAACTAGTTAGTATTTCGCGCGAACGTAATGAGACGTGCGACGCGACGCGAGCCCGGCTTCCTGCCGGTCTCATGTAAACAGAAATGCATTTCCTAAAATGTTATTGTGATAAATTCGTCCGCCGCTCTCGAGTTGAAGTGTCGAGAGCTCTCGTCGTCTGCGACGAAAATCGAAAAGGACGATTTTTCGCAGCGAAAATTTCTCACTTTGCTCTTTTCATCTTGACACGGTCGAAATAATAAATCCGATTTTTTTTTTCATTGGGATATTCTATTGTAAGTATGTGGTATGAGCGCAATGGCTAGGTTTGTTGCTGCATAGCTGAAAGCGTTTCGCGATGGCTTGGCTGCGGCGGCGGTTAGCTGTGTACATAGCGCGGGCTCACGAAGTGGCCGCTATCGGCGCGTGGATCCCGCGCGGGCTGCGCGACTCAGAGGCGTGCCCTTGCCGTAAAAATTCGCACTTTTTTACAGCATAATAAAAATCGTAAATAACGCGGAGTAAGGCGAGTGAGGACGGGTCACGATGCGCCCGCGGCTGCGCCCGTCAACGCTTGCCTCGATTTACGACTAGTCCATGGAATTGGACCTCTCCACCACAATATCCTTTGATTCTTGTTATAAATTCGAAGTCGACGTCTTCCTTTTTAATTTTCGACGAGCCGTTGGAAATATCTCTCAGCGCGTCATTGTTTATTTTTATTAATAAAAGTAGTGTGTGTAGGACGTGGTAACAAAATGTCTTGTATTTATTTTATAGCAATAGACGTATAAAGTGAGGATATCAATAGCACCACCACGTCTGTTCTATTTCGGTTTTTTATTTATCTTGTGAATCGGTTTTCCGTAAGGCTTTTAAAAATCCTACTTATTTTTTTAAAGTCTTGTATGTAGGTATTTAGCGGTCGCATGGTATTGTAAAATTGCATAAACACACTTGACGACCACTTAACATTTTGCATCTACTGCAGCCACAATATTAACGACATAATTATAATCAAATTATACCTAATTGATATTCCGCTATGACATGTTATTCACCACTATAACTAAAGTATATGATAAATATATATAGATAAAACACGCGCCTACCAATAATTGCACTTCTTTAATATACCTACTTATAATACTTGAATGTGCTCCATGACGGTGTATCTTTCGAAATGAGCCGCACGTAGCTGCAATTTCACCGAGGCATCTGAATATTACGACATTATCGCCAGTGAGTGTAGTTGCCTTATTAGAGGACGAGGAAGTGGCTACGGCGGCGGCGGAGGCGGCGGCGGTGTCGGCGGCGGCGTCGAAAAATCACCTCGAAAATTGCAGTCGTAAGATCAACTGGCACACTGGACCGGGCGTGTTTACGAACAAAGTTCACACAGCGCTGATTGGATGGCAATCTGTGCCCCGCACTGCACACCGAGTGGGAACTGGGACTACATGGGCACCGTCAATATGCAATTACCCCGGACCCGATCGACACATCGCGCACCGGGTCCCGGACGAGTGGCCTCGCACACCACACACAGCTGAGAGGTGGAATCTCTCCCCGACATTTGCGCAATTAACACGACTCCAGGTTTTTGATGATTTTTTTACGATACGGCCCGACCGCCCCGGCGTGTAATGAACGCTTCGCGGTATTATTAAACTCTCGAGTTGTTTCGACGGAATCTTTTCGAGAACAGCCTGCAGCGGGCCGCGTAAATCTAAAATAATGAAAGGAAGAAGTGCAAATCACTAAATTTCTTCTAACAAGTATCCAGTTAGTAGTAAAACGATTGTTACTTCAAATACGCGCTTGTTGTTGCAAATTGAAGATCGTCAATTTAGCTAATATTGACGAATGAGAAGCAGCATAGGCTTATCAGCAGCCTTAGAGAGAGAGAGCGAGATTGTATGTGAGAACTAAGACGTTCCTGGTTCGATGCTAACAACCGGGGCGCTGTATTGAGAGTTGTTACTTAAGATTTTTTCTAGGTGAGGTGTTGTGAAAGTATACATAGAGAATGGACGAAGGGACCAAATATAGCGGTGATTGGTTATCAGCGCCTTTATCGCGTTGGGTTCAGTGTGGTAAAATGTGGATAGTGGGTACCTTTTCCCACCCCTTCATCCTTGCACAGCTCTGTATAATAATTTCTCAGACGAGTAGGCAGAGACAACTCCTCTTGTCACACTTTTACGTACCTACAAGTTTTCATACATTACACAGTATATTTGTAGTGTATTTATACTCATGTACTAATGATAGAGAGAGATAGCTAGTCTTTTGTTTCGTGTAGTTTGAGTGACAATGGAGCGTTTGAATTAGCCGGACGACACGGTAGGCCACTTAGGGTGTCGTGTTGGTCCGCTCGTATGTTAGCGCCTCATTCGGCGCGGTTGCCATACGGCCTCCTTGGATGAAATTTACGGCGGACGCCGCGGGAGACTGCGCAAACTGGAAAAATGCCCACCGATTTATTTACCTCCATACCATTGCAATTCGGAGTAGGCCCACTGTGCACGATATTTATGTTACGCGCGCCAACAATGCAAAATACATATAAAGTAGGCTCTTCCTTTAGCTGTCGTATGCATCTTTCAATAGCTGCTGTGTGAGATGGCTACCGTCGTTGGTGGAGGTTTCTTTTTTACCTCGTACGTTAGCGTTAATGGGTGAGGTGGTGCTATCATATATTGAGCTTGATGGAGTGAGTGGAGACGGTTCGAGCGGTAGTTGAAACCATAAAATCTACATTGACCTTTGGCAGTCAGTAACCATTAACCGTTTATCAAACGTCCGGTCGTGGTCGGTGGGATAAGCACCCGCTGGAACCAACTAGAGATGCTTAAAGTTTAATCCGTCCACTAAATAAGTAAATTAAATTGAAATTATTTGTTGCGATAACACAAGATTTTATGGTTTTAAATGCACCTCGTGAAACCGGTAGTTTTTGACTCCATACTACTTTGTAAAGTCGAAGTTATTTAGGCTAATTGAATGTGTGTGTTTGTTATCTTTTAAACATAGTTTTCTTGTTAAGCCTCGTTCTTTATTCGGATACGAAAAGTACGTCGGTAAGTAGCCCTAGTCTACAAGGCCAACGGCGCAGTACTCTGTTTGTTTTTAGTAAAGTTCAGTCTTTGGCAGTCCGGATTCCTACACGAGTTCGTTTTGTAAAATTGTGATCTTGTAAAACTTCACAATACGATTTAGATTTCGCCCTTAATGTGTTTGAGTGTTCCAACGTTGAGGGGTCTTCTTGTATTGGCATTGCGAAGGTTGATGTGCCTGAGTGTACGTCGTCGGTAAAGTAGAAAGTTTTTCTCTGCGATAATCGAATTCCCTGTCGCGGAAATGTCTAGGCACTCAGACAAAGGCCGCTTCCTCTTTGTTTGGACTTTCTCGCTGCGTTTCTTCAGAAGGACTACTGCAGCGGCGGCGGCGGGTTACTGCTGTTCTAGTTGTTATTCGTTTTCAGTACAGGCGACGATGTTGCCTGAATTTTAAGAGCTTTTAATACTCTTGGTATTATGATAACACAGACAGAGAAGTTATTAAAACCATGTTGCGGTATGTCCATGCAATGTTTCAAGAAAGGTTTTTTTTCTTTAGCTCGTTTTTGTGTCCCACTGCTAGGCAAAGGCCTCCCTCTGTTCCCTCCACTCCTTTCGATTTTGAGCCACCTGTTGCCACCCCGGGTCATATTGGTCTAGGTCGTCCCGCTATCTCCGCTTAGGCCGACCTCGTCTTCGATGTCCGTCGTTAGGTATCCAGTCAGTGACGATTTTCGCCCACCGATTTACATCCATTCGACTGTCATGGCCGGCCCAGTCCCACTTCAGCTTTGCGGTTGCAACTCCAACATCAGTTATTTGGTTTTAGTGCGCAGGGTGGTGTTTCGGACACGATCAGTCCTTTTTTTCAGTCGTTTTCTGAAAACTTCCTCCAGCGTGCTAGTAAAAAGCTTCGGAGACAGCGTGGGTCTCCCTGTTTCACCCCTTTTTCTATTTTAAATGACGGACCAGGCGTATGCAATTTTATGTTGGCGGTACTATTGTCGTAAATAAGGCGTATGGTATTTATATAATGTGGGTTTATGTTTTGTCTATGAAGTGCACTAAATATGGACGAATGTGATACGCTGTCAAAGGCTTTTGAGTAGTCAACGAATGCATCATACAAAGGTTTGTTGAATTCGTTGACTTTTTTAATAATCTGGTTTAGTGTATGGAGGTGATCGGTAGTAGAAAATCCGGGGCGAAAGCCAGCTTGTTCTGGTGGTCGATGTATCAAGAAAGGATAAATTAAATATTTTGATTTTATTTACTTTTTTCATAATTCGTGTCAGATATAAATTGACAAATATATTTTCTCTATTATTATATTATTATATTGTTCTGATTTCAAGCATTTTGCCATTGTACACAGAACAAACAGTTGAATGCTCCAGATAGTTGGATTCCAGTCTAACATTGTTGCTGTCTTCTTTCGAACCGTCAGTTTCGCGCATCTAGAGGCGGCACTGGCCTCTTCCCTGCCTTTGTGACTTTGTCACAACTTTGTTTGTGACTTATTTCAAAAGACCAACAACTTGCAACATTCGGTTCAGGAATCGCAGCTTTTATGTCGGCCATTGGACGTAATAAAAAACAAGTTAAAATTTCCTCTCAACATGGAAAGATAAAACGCGATGATTGAATCTCGATCGGTTTAGTGTTTTCCAATTAATCGGTTTGCATTGAATCCAATCCGTTTACCAAGGCACACCGGTGCGAATCCGAATAAGGTTTGGCGAGAAGTGATCACTGAAATCCTAGGGGCGATTATTCCATCACTGGGAATTGCCGTGCGGCAGAGCAGAGCACTAGAGCTTCTGTGCAGCTTCTATCCCAATTACTTGGTGGAATCGTTGTCCACTGTAATTGGATTGGGCTGGCGACTGGACTTGTTGGCATTTTAATTGTGCTATTGTGACGGCTGACACCGACGGCGTCCGGGCCCGACACCGCACGCCTCGATCCCCCGCTAGACAAACCACTTTTTATTCTGCGCGCGCACTTCGCCAACCGGACACCATGTATCAATGAGCTCGTGAATTAAAACGATTAATTAGCTCCTCAGCTTATCTTAATTAGCAAATAATTGCCCTTATCGTATTGGACAAAATAAACTACCGACCTTTATGACAACTATTAAACACACGTTGACTTGATCTCTGTAACATAAATTAAACGGTTGCCTCCGCTAAAGAGTAGAACCACACAAAAGGAAAAAGCAGCCGTGAGAATCGTCCGTGTCGCATCACAAGCGTCAAATATTTCGTCAGTGGGATCGAATCACCTAGCGGCCTTGTTTTAGGAAATCGAGACATTAGTGGAATGACAGACAGTTTACGAACTGTTTTCGGGGAATCTCGTATCTTGTAAATGTTAGGCATTTTGATTTCACTGAGTTCCCACATTATCCGGCAGTGGCAAGCATTTAGTGAAGATCTTTTCGTTTATTTTCTCCCCTTTATTAGAAATATTTGTGGAATCAAGATCGCAATAGAATGCCTTTCAAGAAAAGTAGTAAAATCACTGTCCCTCTAGAACTAAAAACGAATCTTAGTCTTTCCTACTCTGATGTTATTCGTTTTGTGCTTTTCTTATTATTTCCAGTCGAGTGCTGTCGCTGCCTCCGCTGAATATTTTATACAAATTTTAGAAACAAAAACAGGCATTCGACTGACAGGTACAACTGTTTGTGTTGCTCGTTTTACTCGATGACGCTTTATCGAATGCTGATTGTTATTGTGTACCTACGAGCTTTTTTCGAAGTGTTGTAGACAAAATACAAGTGTTTCCAATTTATACGCTTTAGAAAATGCTTATATTGTGTTTATTATCAGACACTGACAACGAGTCTTCAATGATAGATTTTTTCTTCTTTTTATCTGGATTGTGTTTGATGTCCTCTGGTAGTATTTCATTCTAAAGCTTTGTTCTATTTGCTTTGGCAAAATTTTTGGCGCAGGGAATATTTTAAAAATTCCTGCTTTGTCTTCGTCGAAAGGTATCGCATGCTTGTCCTTTGTATCACTTTTTGTACGAATCCGCACTTTGTTCACCATTGGAAGTTATTATTTCTTCTTTTTTGATTTGGACAACTCTGACTTTGTTATAATGTGGGTAGGTAGAAGTTTTATTTCGAATTTGATTTTCTTGAACATTAACGCGATCAGTAACTTGAACTTATACTCGTAGTGCTCAACGACTAAAATCAAACTTATGTTCAATCAGATTACAAACTCGTGGTATCGTAAATCAAGTAACTGCCTCTGGTGTTAAAAGTTACTGACAAGCTCGACACAGTTTTGTTTATACCTTGTGAAATAACTGCTTATTAGGCTTCCAAAGCTAGGACATTGCAGTGAGCTGTGAACCGCTTTGATTTATGTGGGCGTTAATAATTGGACTATTGCTACTATTTACCCGTATTCCTATTTATTGTTTATGTTGTAATTTGAGTATCTCGTAAAATTTTATAGGCAATCATTCAGGAGGCCTATGCTTTTATATCTTTACTTATGCATAGGATTAGCCTATTGAAAGCAATGTCTACCGTATAATTGTATCATAGTTAACAGTAGGTACCCACCAACAATTTAAAATCATTTAATATTGGTATAAATTAATGAACTTGATTTATCTTAGCCGGTATTTATTTTTTTTGTGAGCTATGTTACTTATAAAAATTGTACACTGCTCTGTAAAATATTGTTTGTCATCGTACATTTATCCGCATGTCTGAAATAAAAACCTATACCTTGTTTTCTCACTACAAAAAGTAACTGTGCAGTACCGATTGTAACAATTTCATAAGTATTCCGGAGAACTTTTTCCTCAATAGTAAAAACAGCTTCATTCGTTCATCATTCCAGTATAATTGGTGACAAAAATGTTCTTGACCGTTGATCCATGAAATTACTTTCGTTTTGGCTTCTAGACACTTTTATAACTGCAACATCAACCAAATGTGGATCAATTGGTATGTCTTTTTATGGGTAAGGTAAGGTTTTTCAACCCTACGCGTGGAGTTCGTATTCATAGTTGAGTTTCAATGCCATCACGCTCACACTCAAGCGGTATTTTATTTTAGATGACCACAATTTGTTTGTTCTCTTCAGATTTCCTCACTTTGTTACTGAATTGGTATGATTATTCTTTTGTTATAATCTGGTACGCGTATCAAAATCATTATGACCTACATTCATTGAGGCAGGTATTACCTACACTAAATATCGCTGTACATAACGACAGTGACACTAATGGTTACAAACCTATGTTTAAGTCAAATTCCAACGTGTACATTGATTTTTTTATATGTAATAACATAATAGCTCCTGACTGTACTATTAAATTAGTTTTTGCAATTGTTACTATAATTTGTCTAGACATCCATACACGCAGATGTTTCGTAAGTTTTGTATAAAAAAATATACCTACCTACCTATCTGGAAATTGATAACTGTTTTCACTGACAACTCAGAACTGGCAGTACGCAAATTATTTTACCACATTGTTAGATTGTTACTTTCAATTTTCATTACCACTTTCCTCAAGAGTGTTTTGAAATTAAATAATGTGGTCAATTTCATGGTTTTATTATTTCTCTTACCTTGATTGTTTCGTTTCTTTCTTTTTTGGAACGTTTTGTAATTACAAACTTCATATTCTTTATGTCAAACTATTACTGATATATTAATCTTTTAGAATGTACTTGACAGTCTGTAATTTTGAGGTTCTATCTCACTCATTTTGTAATTCACCAGAGAAGGATAGAAGTACCTACAAAATAATGGACTGTCAAGTTTGTTCTAAAAACATATTAACTGCAATTTGCATAATAGAAGGGTACAGGCAAAGAATAGGGATTGTTCTAATGAGTTGATTTTGAGAAATACACATTCAAAATTTTGAAAGTCATGGACATTCCTAGATTTTTTGCGCTATCTAGTTGTTTTCTTTAAAAACTTATGATTCGGAATAAAAATACCATAGACAATAAGTTTCTTGTTCTTTGCCTGTACCCTTCTTGAAGTTATAGTTTTGTTTGTTTGTCAAATTGCTTAGCATATAAATTAGATTGATGTAGATCCGGTTAGTACACGCCGTCTCAATGGTTTTCTTCGAGCACCGCGCATTTCATATATACTTTGTTTTGTGTAAATTCCGAGAGTAGTATGCATACCGAATCAGTCTTGAATAAATCTTCACCGTTGATTCCTCACCTGTCCCACAAAGTCATGCCGCCATGTATGGCAGAAGGGTTTTCGACGCGAAGCTTGCTTCAATTTTCACGTCACTGTATACTTTGTCATTATGCGTCCGCATAGTGACGCCTCGAGACAACCTGAAATTATCACGTATGTAAAAGAAATACTTGTTTCCAGAGCACAGGAGATGCTGTGCAGTAGTGGATGTTTAAAAAAATATGGGTACATACATTTTATTTGATGTATTAAATATGTTTGTTATTGTTATAATATTAATTTAGACAGACTGTTTCTTAAGAAACTCAGAAACATTATAGCGTTCTAAATTCCACAGTGGTCGTTGTGGATAAGGCTGAGCAGTCGCGTGAAATCGAACGCAATATTTAACACTTCTCCATAGTTGAAGCAGTCGGGCCTTTTGCAATAACCCTAACCCGAAGTTCATTCGAAAATGCCAGACGTCCAAGCAAACCATCTCCAAAGACGTCCCAATTCTCCAACTTCACATTATTATAACGAGCGAGCGGCTCGATGCTGCAAAGCAAACTGTGCCCAAGGCCTCTCGAATAACCGATACTTTGCTGTAATGGCTACTATTCAGGCATGCGATAACAAGGCGCCGATAGCTGAACCCGTATTTTATTTATATATCAGCTCGCCTCTTTTTCAATAACGCTTTTTCCCGGTCGCGTCGGAAATTTTGCTCTTTTATGGTATGGGGGCTATGCTCGTTATTTACTAAGGTAATTATCCGGCTATAATGCTGAATATTCAGAGGACAAATTGCCGACACAAATGACAGTTCCCACAGAATCCGCGTGCGCTGCTCTGGTCGCCGGTTCGAGCGGGAAACAAAACTGCTGCGTCATGCAGTTATGATGTTTGTTCACAAACGCTGTGCTGATGCGGAGGCGTTGCTTTTTGTTTCCTATCGCCATAATGTCAGACCAAATTGAATTTCTAATGATATACGAGATGTAAAAACTGTAGTGCCAACCATATTATTGGTAAATTAATGTTGAACTTATGTGCTTACAATGTATTAGGACAAAATAATTACATTGGCGAATGTTGTGCTAACTCCCGAAAACCATCACATTTCGGAGAAATTTCAGTATTCATTATAGTTAGTCCATACCAGTTACAAAATTAATAATTTAAACATTAATTTCGTAAGCACAATAATTTACCAAGACCCCGGGTCTTTAATGTTTCTAAGTTGGTAATATATAACTAACTTAGTAATCCAGGATTAAAAGGGAGGTATTGACTCCAAACTCATTAACGTAAGTTAATCTCGCCTTGGGGGGAGGATACCCTACCAACCCTGGCTTTGCTACTTGCCACTGGTTGAAAGCTTTGGTTTCGCATACACTTATATGGCGAACGTGTTCCGTTACGAACGAAGCTCCTGACCTAATTAGACCTAGTGCGGGTTTTCATGCATTTTTATCACGCGTGAGAATTTCGCCCCTTGTTATTACGATGAGAAATTTTGAAACGAGAAAATAAAAATATTTTCCTATCTAGTGAGATGATGTGACGGCGGTGTGTTAATTCGCCATTTTGCTGTGGCGTCGAGGCGAACCGCGCCCTGAGACAGCTTCATTAAGAAGCAGGGTCGCAGCCGCATTGTTAACGTTTTTAATTCATGTGTCCAATGCACGCTACCGAGGAAATCTTGCCGAGGAAATTAAACACAATTTTTCACTTTGTGTTTTATTTTTTACAACCACTTTGGTTTATTTATTCAACCAGCTTTTTTATTAATGACCAGTTCCGGCTGTCGATGAACGAAAAATTGTATCTCCCTCACGTTTTGTAGACAGACAAAAGGCGGCTAAAAGTTAATTGTTTTGATTGCCAATAGACAAACACGTCTGTCTGCGCTGTCGGCATATAGTTATCGCCGTAGAAAAGCGGCCGATCTTAATTAGTTTTCACGTCTTGGAAGACGCCTCGTACGATAGCATCTCTCAATTGTTTAAAAATTTGTTTTTCGAGACGCTCCAGGTGCCATCCCTCTCACCCGCCGTGATGTATGCTGATTGTGTTCCATACCTGTCTTTGCTTACACATTTGTTCTTCTCCAGATTATTTATAGTATGGTTTTAAGTTATTGTGTCTGATCCAATTTCTGTTTTTGGAATCGTTTTGAAAAATATTCGTTTTGCCGCCGGCTTTGCTCGTTTTATTTGGTTTGCAATATATTAAAGTCTCTACCTGTATCAAATATGCCTACCACAACATAGAAAATGGTGCTATATAATTTAGTATATTTAGTTAGGTTTTGTTGTAAACACTTATAAAATTATCATTCCGCTCTGCTGGCGCCAAATGCCGTTTGATACTAACAAGATGATCAATACAATATTTTCTAAGCTATACAGACATACTTATGACAGAGTACTTACATTAATATGTGCTATACTGGTTTCTCTCGACACTAGCCACAGCGCGTTGTCGGTGAGAACCGCAGCCTCGGGCTAGTTCTCGTTTTTATCCAATCGTACGTGTGATTATTTTTTATTACTATTCCAATATGGAGACTTGTCATAATAATATATGAAATATAACGAGATCAACGTTTCGGTTAAACACAAATTGCAAGGACACGGATTACTTATATGGTCATGAATGCGGTTTCACATTTAGCGGTGATGAGCTCGCACGGCGATGAAATAACATAAGTATTCATTTAATAACTATTCTCTGTGGATAACGCAGGTGCCTGTCGTCAATTTATTGCTCAACGTATTATTCTAATTAAAAACGTTTCAATGGTAGATATTTATGTATTATTGTGAAATGAGCAAATATCGAAATTTGTCGCATATTATATGTTGTTTGATTCAACCGATTATTAGTAATACAAATTAAACGTTGTGGATATTCTATGAAATTGTGATTATAAAATGAACATCGATCGTATTGTTTACTTTAGAATTTGGCAGTACCGTATTCCGTTTCCTTTCATAGCCATCGAATCCAGGTAAACCTTTACCGCGAGCAGTTTGGAGGCAGCTGTCGTAACACAAACAGTCTAAGATTCGAACTACAACTTGATATATGGCACAGTGTTGGCTCTCTCATTCAGCTGGCATACGAAAGAGATCGATTTATGTGATTGAAGTAGTGTCGCAAGAGTCTTGGCCCTCTGTGTTACCGCTGGTAGTCGGAAAGCTGTTTCTGCACGGAACAAGCAGGCTAGCGCGGGATAAGCTCGGACCTCGCCATCGCGGTCGCGGCAAATTGAAACCCGTCCGAGTGTGAAATGACTCCGCGCCGGTTTCCTGTCACTCGTCGTCACTGACTCTCTCCGTTAGCCAGGTTACCTCAAGTCAAAGAGATACCCATGTACTATGGGCACAGAGTTCGAATTCCCCCACTTGGTTGTATAAGTCAAGGAGGCTTGAAATCCCCCGCTTCGTTGACGCCATTATCGAGTGTTTAGCTCCCGTGATCTTCGCCGAGTGTAACCTTATGCTTCGCTGGGATTTTGAGCCGTGGAAAAACGCAGGCAAAATGAAGGGTTCCGAGCGAGGTGTCAATGAAGAGAGACCGTCGAAGTTTTGGCTTTGTTTCGGTCAATTAAATGTTTGTTTTCTGGTTGGCTGAACTGTAATACACTCAGCTCAGTTCGATCAGAAACCGGCGACAGTTAAAAATAGGTACTAATGCCAATAATAACTTTCGACCGAGGTTCTGGGGTTAAGTGTTATTCTTATACGTTTGTTAAAATTGCATCGTTTGATATTTTATGCAGGTCAGTTTATTGCAAAACGAAGATCACGGGCAATACTGGCATTTTGAAATTGCATTTGAATTAAGTATATAAAATTTGAATTGCATCTTTTTATTTCTCCATCGTCGCAGTGGGCGGTGGATGCCAAACGATGCGAGACACCTCCCTATGGGTAAACTGTACTACACAGATATATAAGTAATACCGAAATAGCAGTAACATTTTCATATCAACTACTCGTACATATGTACCACCTATCGTTTTAGTTTCATTTTATTGGTTTTTAAATGACCTTCAAAAGTTGTAATATATTGGAACTGAGGCCAATTTAGGTACATCGTCGATTGAACTATTAATTTTATGTAATAACAGCAGCTATGTGCTATCCTAACCATTTAAACTAACGTCTTTGCAAAGGTGGGTAGGGATATCAGACATAGAACTATACTTACTAAACGTGAAATAGTTTATTTTTTATTTTTTTTTACTATTTAGATCTTGGATACACATCTCTTTACTTATAAAATTTAGTTTTATTTATCTATCTAAATCAATTTTTAAATAAAATAACGAGCTTTTGACAGTATAATTCCAAATTCGAATTTCATACGAAAGCACTTAAAACAACGTGATTTGTTTACCTAAAAGAATATTGCATTCTACGGAAGCGTTATACAGAAGTTTAAATATGATCGTAAATTTTCGGAAGACTCGATATTTCCGAAATCGGTTGCGAATAATGGCGGATATCGAATTTCATATCTCACGAAATGCGGTTGTACGTACTGGACACAGTGGGGATCCCATTTTTACACGGTTATTATTACCTTCGAATGGAGAAAAAAAAATGCCCGGAGTTTCGACACAATATTTAAGTGGGTGTAATCACAAAACAGTTTAATATTTTGTGGGCGCCTAACGTACACATATTACCCCGTTTATCGAATATTATTTTACAGACTTCTAATTTGATTCATATTATGTTCCGTCAATTTAAAAAACGTTCATGCCCTGCAGGAAAAACATCGTGATGAAACCCGCACACCACTAAGTGTGTGAACCCTACAACGGCGTTGGACTCACCCACTGTCACGTTGAGTCAAATACGCTTGGGGAACTGTGGGCATTTGCCTACCCCGCTTTGGTTTTAAAAATCTTGAAGGTTATTTTTTTATTTAAAAATCTGTGAGTGTCATGTAGAATTATTAACTTATTTATAAAGGAATTTTCGTTACCATCGAATGACTAACAACATTGTAGCGATTAACCTATCCACGAATTCAACCGACGAATTTGTACCGACAAATCGTCAGATCGTTTAAGCTCTCGTAGTCTCGCCTCAAATCTCAAGGTGTAACCCTTAACGACACCGCATTTATTTGCCAAGGGCTTCATTATTTCGACACCTTACTTCCAAAGAAAAAAAAAAACCCACCGACAAAGGGGTTAGCTTAGTGTCTCGTTTATTGGCGCTCTTAAAAGTTTCGACAGTATCTGATAATGTCTTAAGGCCGTTGACAATTTGAGTTGAACTTTGTAGATTTTTTTCTGAACAACCATTTCTTACTTGTCCCGAAGTCGTTACAGCTCAGGTTATAATTGTTTGTTTTAGGTGATGACTAGGTGTCATCAAGCTGTTTACATTATTATGTTCAATATTTCAACACGCGCTTTGTCTAACAAAAAAATACACGCGATAGAAATGAGTGTATACTGTCCGTTCGCCGCTACGTTTCTACGTCTTTGATCGCTTTTAGTAGATACTTTGATGTATGTCACCCCATTAGTGAGGGAACGTCTTAATTTTCCCATATCCCGGGGTAATGGAGCCGGAATGGAGGTAAGTGGCTCCTAGGTTAATTCTATCAATCAGCTTTGGGTGTGAGACAAGCGCGGCCTATCTGGACAAAGTGGCGTCGATTAATGATGTCAATCGGCTACCTACCATCTTCATTTAGAGGCGAAGTCGACGTATTATCCGCCCCACTACTAATTGTAAGGGAACGAAATGAATGTATAAATGTACCGGGACCCGTATATGCTGGGATACCTTTTACTGTTATTGTAGGCAGGTACCCTAAAATTTTGACTGTCGTATAAATTCGCTGTTAAGTCTTACGAGAAATCGGTTTTTCATCGCTCGAAGTCCATCCGATAAATATAAAGCGAGTGTATGAAAAAGAAGTTTATTGCTAAAGGAACTGCTTGTAATAAAGCAGGTATTATCATTTACAAGTTATCTGCGCATTATTTCATATATATATTTTGGGCCGCGGAGCAACATTGTCCGTTGTGCTAAAGCGTAATTTCGGCCGACAGAGAACGACCTGCCCCCTGCAACGATACCTTACTTAATCACTCATATTTTATGTATTTTTTATTACAACCGTTAATGAAAGTCGCCCCTAAATTTTTTACTGACCCCTAAAAAATAATGCACATAAAGAGTTATGATACGATGCCAGAGTATAATAAAAGGTCTCGTTATAAAATACCTTAAAGTACATACAGCGGGTATTTGACGGCCTCTCAGGTTGACCTACTAAATATTACTCGGCGACGTATGTGATTGCCACAGTAGGGATCCCATTTTATTCTTAAATAGCTCAAGTTTTGGTATTTTTAATTGAAGTATGCGGTTCTTCCCGCTTCTTACAAATACATATTACATTATATTTCACGTCTGTGTCCCAGAGGGGTAGGCAGGGACAACAAAATCTCCATTTGTCATGGTCTTGGCATATTTCATGCCTTTTGCCTCATTGAGAATGACACATCTTTTCATACATGTGAGTACTTTTCACATCCCCTTCCGGTGAAATATCTTCCTCGTTCTTCTAGCCAAAATACCTCTAAATGTAATTAATTCCCAACCAGAGATGTACCTTACAAGCTGGTGTACATGCATCAAGATATTGTAACGTCTTTGTGTTGTTTCTATTTTGTTATATTCTATTTTAGGTAACAAATTTAGGTTTCATAATTTTGATTTCATTTTGAATCTAAAATAAAATGTTTAGGCGTTAAATTGATGTGCAGACAGGATGATTTTGCGCATCATCTAGAAATAAAGACCATAATTATTGAGCATCGGCTGGAACTAATACGGGCGAAATGGGACGAGATAGGAGCTAAAAAGGATCGTAGAAAATAATTTAGCAGCCACTCCTGTGGGGGAACAATAGGCGGTCACAATGGAACAAAAGGCTCCCCGACCCGTGTCTTCAGTTTGTTTTCTAACGGAAGCCTAATACAGGGAGTCGATTAGTCCCGCTAGTTGCCAAACTTAGGAGCAATTTCCCTTCTGGAATTGTTTTTGGATAAAAAAAACATCCTCTGGTCCCTCGTTTCGGATCTGTGCGTGGCTGAGCAACTTAAAGAACTCTCACTTATTCACACTGCAGATGATTTGGAGAAATGAGATTTCATACCCTCTGAAGAGTAATTTTGATCTGAACAATTCTCACATATCTACGTGTACGATTAATAGGTATTTAATTATTACTTTATGTGAGATATTATGAAAATGGTGTAATTATAATATTATGCAAATTAACATGTTCCTATGAATAATAATTATTTTATTTCGTCTCCGCTAAATTGTTTAAAAATTAATTTTATTTTTCATATATAATTTTATTGGAACCTACAGTAATGGGTAACCTTATTTGAATATAATATGTATGTATATGTGTCTTTACGTAGCGAAGTTCATGTTACATTGGCGATGTTAATCTTATGGGGCCATATCTTACACACAACCAATTATTGGTGTAATTAATTTCTTTCCTCGATCACTCGTTTTAAACTTTTATGATTCGCTAATAACGCTCTACTATCGTTCAGTAATTAAATCGTTAGCGAAACTTTTTTATCGTTCGTGTACGACGGAATAGCAAATTGATTATTTTTTTATGATTAATTAATTGAGCCCTACTTTGGACAGACAGTTTTATGGCTCCTGTAAAAATTGTTATTACTCCGTGTATATTTTCAACGTTGAGGCACGCCCTTGTTTGTTTTTTAAAGGTGGTCATACAAAAATAAAGAAAAGGTACACTTCCGTCCGACAGACTGGCAGTCTCGTTATAATTTGTATTTAATTGTAAAAAGTAAATGTTTTTTTAATAGTCCTTTTTAATTTTTTTTCGTGAACGGTGTCGGTGTTTTAAGGTACCGCGCAATCTGCAAGCCGAAACTTCTTTTAAGTCTCATCATGTAATGTAGGTATTATTTTTTCTTGATTTTACGACACGTATTGTAGTTGTCTATTGTTATTACGTGGGCCATACTGAAAGTTTCTGGATTCTAATAAATGAGACTATATATTCAACTGGACACATATTTATTGTTTTTCAATGTATATTCCCCCACAATCAATACATTTTTTGCATTCTTTGAAACCATTGTGTAAAACAGTGGGACCAGTTTTCTTTGGAGATCTCTTCAATAGCCTCGTGGAACGCACTCACCGCCGCTTCAGCATTTGTAAATCTTGAACCTCGAAGTTTATCTTTAGTTTTAGGAAACAAGAAGAAGTAGCATGGTGCAAGGTCTGGACTGTAAGGCGATTGTGTCATAAGTTGTACTTATATACACATACGCATTCGTCAGCCGGGCGGAGTGCGCGGACGCGTTGTCGTGGTGAAGGACTACATCGCTCCGAGGACGCTTTTCACGAACTTTTCCTAGAATGCATGTAAAAAAGTTTGAATTTGACTCATTCCAATCCCTAAAGCAGTCCGAATTTGCTCACAGGTTAATTAATTGCCTTACAGTGTCTATGTTAGTGTCGGTAACCACTGTTCTTGACCGACCTTCACGAATGACATCCTGGAGGTGTCTCCGTCCACGTCTGCACTCAGCAAACCACGCATACACAGAGCTACGAGACGGGGCTTCATCACCAAACGTCAGTCTCTGGCAAGTCTCTTGTTGATTTATCCCACAGCGAAAATCATAAAAAAATCATAGACCGAAAATTTTTACACTTTAATTCCATGGTAATGTCCTCAACAAAATTTCAAAACAACACAAAAATCAAAAACAAATGATAGTCATGGAATTCGAAAATTTTCATAATCCGTATGAGTCCTTTTTTCAAAATCGCTACTTTATTCTTTTTTTTTTCGTATCTGGCCAATTCCAGAAACTTTCAGTATGCCCTATCATATTCGTCTAAAATAAGAGGAAATAATTAATGTACAGTGAAGTCAAAAATGAAGATTACCCACTGTTGAAACATAGTATTTCTTATTTGAAAGGGACCTAATTCAGACTGATCGCTCGTGGGAGCGATCAGTGGAACTCGCAGTACTTGAGAGCGACTCGAGCGCTTTCATTTTAATTTTAAAGGATATTTTAAATAGCATTATAAACGGGTCCACTAAGTAAATAAGTCTGTAAGAAGCCCTGAGAAACTTATATTCGCCTCCGATGGCCGGTTTTGATAATCCAAACCATCTGTTAATGTATTAAGGACTATTACTTTTTGATACTTCTTATAATTGAATCGTACAAAGTAATTATGTGCAGGCAATTCTCGAGTGTTTTGTGGATTATTGTGCGTATCGAATTTTAAGATAGTATAACACCTAAAATAGTATGTATTTATTATAATTAAATTCAATGCGTTTATTTAGTTCTACAATGGTAATTTTAGGTGCTAGTATTATGGGTAAGTACAACACTTTGATTGTACTGTATCTTATTACACCGGATGTAGTTCACGTTTTAAATATTATTGTTGTATATACTTCATTCATTCTAATTTTTCATTGGTATGGGCTGATGATGATGATGATGATTCTAATTTTTACTAGTATCGATAAGATTTCTTCAATTGCGCCCAGTGGCTGATATGATATGGCTATGTCTTCAAATATTATATGCCCCATTGAACACGTGAGTTTATCGAATTTATTCGGTGTAAAGAATTTTGATAAACCCTTTAATTCCATGGACCGTATACGAAGGTATTCGGTAATAAACAAAGCTGAAAGTCCTACTTACTTTCCTGTGTTATGAACATAAAGTCCGAGTTCTAATTTAATTCCCAAAGACAATCACGATCGCAGCGTTCACGCTCAAACCGATATCCGACTCGCCGTATTTTCCAGATTTATTTCAACTGCAATAATCAAGTAGACAAAACCAGTTTAACTTGTACTGTACTGCTTAAGAACTATCATATAAATTAGGATACAAAATGTAGACTTACCATAGGAAATGTTCTTTCCATTCGTTACCTAGGTCCTATCATACAAAAGCCAGCTTGTAAGATACGCTTCTCGCACGATGTTGCCCGATTGCACCCGAACTGTGCCGATTTCGAGTCTAAATACAACACTGGGAACTTGGTTCCTTTGTATGTAGGTAAATATTTATCTAGCATTTTAGTATCGAAGACAAGAAGGTACGGGAAATTGCTGAGCAAATGACCCTTGACATTTCATAGGTAACCAATCCATGAGGTAGGGAGGAACTAGATCGCTATTCTATGGGTTCATACACAATTCGGTGCACTCCAGGTTTCCCCACTTTATCTTTCTTCACCACAGGTAGTGCAGATGTTCTGAAAAGCATACCTATTGGTACACACTCTTAAAGCCAAGTCTTCTACACTCTCGTAGTTGCATCGCTTTGTCATCGCAGCGAAAAATTATATGCATTGCTGTTTAGCCGTTTGTTACTGAGATACCGAAGACATAAAACTAAGAAACTTGGTAGTACCCCTGCAGTCAAACCCATACTTTCAGGATACACACCGAGTAACCGAAATCCCAATTAATAAAATATGTAAGTACACGGGGTATGGGGAGGACGTGTTTTTTTTTGTTTTGTTATTTAGTAAGCAAAATATAACCACTTTTCACCACTGACATTTAGCCTAATGTGATATGTGGTGGGCCTATAGCCGTTTCAGGGTTCTGATATCTAATGGTATGCCCTGGTGTTTATCTTCGCCGTAAAATGCCGTTATACAGAAGCTCTGAATAATGGAACCGTGGATACATCGAATTTGAAATCGTATTATATACTAAATTATTGAGTATTTCAAATGAGGCGCAGTACCCTACAAATTAAGGCTGCAGGCGCTCCTCGGGTTCTAAAGGGATCTATTATTCTAATACTACTTATCACTAATATAAGAAAAGTTTGTTTTAAATAGTCTCGTTCTATCTTGTTAACGGGAATAGGATTATGCGGAGTAGAATGTCAACAAAAGTTATTTTTGTTCTAGGGATTATAGCCCTGAGCTTATTAATTTTATCAATGTTACTATATTTAGAGTTTTCTCCACAAAGACATGTACGTTTAACCTACCATGTATATTTTTACGTAGTCCTTTATTTGAATTTACAATTAAATTGCTTAATTGAAAGTTTATGGGTAACATGCTGTAAGTCCAACTCGGGGTGCACCGAGGACCATGTAACCTTAAATTAATTAAGACACATTCTTAGTTGGTGGTTTGTGAAAAAAACACAACAACACAGTTCACTCGCGGTCAACTATTATTTAGCATGCGTTGCTATCATTTGAGCTGGTGTTGTGACTTGTCGCGTACAAGATTAGGTTTTATTTACAATGGCAGTGAAGTGGTTACATTGTCCGCAGCAGTACATGATGATCGGGCACGGCGGCTGTATCGCGCGGGATCTGGTCATCGGTATCGTAAATAACTTGCGCCCGCGCACGACGCGAGGACCACGGCGACGGCCACCGAAACCACGTGCTTTTCGCCATAAATCTCATTAATGAGAGAGTGAGATTGCCGATCGGATTGCGTCTAGAGCGATACGCCATTGATGACTCTTTTTATCAGCGGCTCCGGGTATTTTTCGTCACGTTTGCGTGACTATTGTTTTCATAAAACGAACAAGTGCAGCAGCTGCTTGATGCAAAATGGTACAAATTGTTCAAAGCGCACAGTAAAATTGTTTGTGTGAGCATTCATCTATATCTTTAGCAATGCTTGTAGGTATTCCGGGAAGACAAAAACTGTTATTGCAAATGTAATTCTACGCTCTGTAGTGTAGAGGTGAAATTAGAAATTCGTTATTATTCGTTACACCTTGCTCTACATTTTGTTTGAATCTTGTCTTCTTTCAACTTCCAGGAATTGACTCGTTCGTTCCCACAACTGAAATTCGTGTTGGACACATAGTCACTTTTTCCGTGACAGAATTCCGAGATATATTAAATTGCTACTGAAAAAAAATCTGTTGCTGCGTTGTGTTCATTTCTCCGGGAAACTGAATAACACTCGATATTATTATATTGTCAGTTGTTTGCTCTGTTTCAGATTGTATTGTATATATTAGTTTTGTGAAGAATTTGATGGAACATTGTGTCAAATTTATGACCATCGATAAGTGGCAGTATATTTATATATTAGCCTTATAATTATTCCACTCAAAATCCTTAAATTGCCTCATTACCTAACCTACCTTCATGCTGAATTGTAATATCTTTTCTATATCCTGAACATTTGTACAGTGAAAAGTTCAGTGTTAGGCTCACAGTCACTCAGTTTAATTTACTTTGACTTAAGTAACTTAGCAGGAGCTCTTACTACACCCGAAATTTAACAAGTAGCACGTATCAAACAAACTTTTCAATTTCACTCCATAAAGCTAGAAAGTTAACCGTGTTCACTCACAATCCGGGGGGAATTTGGATTTCCAAGCGAGCTAAGTTACTAAATAAGACATTAAATATTCACGAATATATCTCACTAACTTAACATCAACTTTGTATTCATAATGGAGAGTATTAGGCAGTATTATAACTGTTAATTAACTCTCAATAAACTGCCTGAAGGTAACAAGCTGGCTATACTAGTATGCAGCTTGTTTTACGTTTAGGTAGTTATGGTTCGAAGGTGAGAAAGGTTACGGGTAGCTTAGGAAGTAACTTGACTCTAGTTTTAGACCTCGATGTAAAAGATGACCTAAGAGGTGTTCAGGGCGCTAAAGTAGTTAGGGAGCGGTGAGCTTACAATAAAGAAAGGACGCACTGGGCTCTGGGAAGTACAATTACTTACTACTACTTACTTACTCCAATCCAAATTGGCTAATTGAAAGAGACCTAGTCGCATAAGGTTTCCAGGTTTTAGATTGGAAATGTTTAATGTAAGGGCTTATTGACGTAGATTTTTGGTAAAGTGCCTCAGCCTACCCCGCATTGGGATTGAAGTGTATTTTTATTTTATTTTTAGTAAAATACATTCACGCCTTAGCAAAAGCCTTGCCTGCCTTGCTAAGCAAGTGTTCAGTTCTTTCACAGCGCGTATTTAATACAACGTGATAGGGTATATATAGATTTATTGCCGTGATAGGGTTAGCGCTTTATGCTATGCCGGTTTCATCACGAGATTTGCCGTCCCGTATGCTTTTAAAAATACCCAAAACTATTTCCTATTATTAAGTACACGTCCCAACCATATCAAAAATACATGTGTGTGTAATAATGTATTATATTCCTGCATTATAAAAAGGTTTTATGGCAATGAACGCATTATTTAGGTACGTACTGAAGCGTTTCATAAATGGCCGTTGTTGCCTTCCAGAGCGCGGCGTCTTCAATAGATATCTCACCAAGACCCTTCCTTCCATATCGCGAAAGTATTTCTCTAGTTAGCTTCGAGGCTTCTTTTTTTTTCACGCACAACAAAATAACAATGTGCGATAGATGGAGAGAGATTGAAAGTGTACGCGATAAAGTATCACCTCGAGCGTTCTGCTCCGGCCAATTTGAGGCTTAATTTTCTGTTTGAGTGTATTATTATTTATATGAGTGACATGTAATATTATTCATACCCGATATGGAGAAGGGTGTTGATTTGTTGGGAGATGGGCTTTTTTGTAGATTTAGGTTTGAAACCCTTCTAATATTTTAAACGCGAAATTTTTATGTATATTTGGGTGTTTATTGCTCTTACACAAAAATACCACTGAACGGATTTCAATTAACCATTTCAAACAATTTATGCTATTTGTTTTCTATTTGTTTGTTGCTGCAGTTTATATATCCGAATACCATATTACACGCTATATTTTATCCCAAATATTTCCCACGGGAACAAGACTACGGGTAAACCGCCAAGGTACACCTATTTGTTATAAAACGACATAAGCAGGTTGATAGGCAACAAAACTAAAAAATCGACGTTTGTGTGAATATCTGAAATTACGCGGATGATCGCGGGGCGTCCACTCGTTACGAAATATTTGTGTTTTTCTTCAAAGAAGTAATTATAATGGCGTTTTTGCTCTATTTACCTGCAGGCAGTAGAATAAGGGTAAAAGTGTGACGAAAAGGTCTTCGGTTCGCTTCCAGTAGTTAAGCCGTGGAATGCACGCAATTACGCAGTGGTCTTACGGTGAAGAATAACTGCTTCGGCATCGCTAAGGAAAAAAATACGTGTATAAAATTGTCCACCGTCTAAAAATGTGGTCTGTCGATTATCAACAATTATTACCCCTTCCCATAATATTGGGTTAAGTAAGATTTATTGAATCGTGGGCATATGCCTAGCAAGTGCCTCTGCCCAACCCGCTTTGGGATTATGGCGCGTAAATTAGTGAAATGTAAGTTTAGGTAATTTTATCTTCAACTAACTGACCCGACCAACGTTGTTTTATCACTGTTTCCGTGCTATTATATATATATATATATTAAACATATAAACCTTCCTTTAAAACCACTTTGTCTAAAGATCTAAGGATACATAAGGACAGACAACTACCGGGGCCTCGGTTTTATACTATGTATTGATTAATAGTCCAGTAGTTTTAGCGAATTGTTATTTATTAAATGTCGCACTTAAATTAATGAAGGTCTTATTTTTTGTTTCAGGTAATGCCTACCTACGAATGGAAAATTGTTGCTTTTTCTGTATGATATTATGGTAAACTTACACAAGCTTCACGAGCCTGTAGAAAATCATCGTCCAACAATTTGGTATGATTATTTTACTCCAAAGAAGTTTATATCGTTTTGTGACTTTGTAATTAAGCTTCTCAAAATATTTCCTCTCCTCTGAGTACTCATAAACAAAATATGTTCAATATTTTCTGAGACTTCTGACCCTCGTCGATATCGTGGTAGTAATATTTTTGCCCATCGGTCGTTTTCTTTGCAAATAATATTTCATTTATATAAGAATAGCTTTGGGACGTGTTTCGATAATTGCTTTTTTCTCTATACGGCGACTCGATGTTTAATTTGACGATAAGTCGCGGCGCCTCAGATGCGGACGCGCGACACAGCTTACAAGCTATTGTTTGCAAATGTACTTTGCGATGTGGACGGGACGACCGACGTATCTTGCCATGATGATGAAAAAAAAAAGCGAAAAGAACAACACCAACAACATTTATATGAACGTGTCGAGATAGAGTTGGCAAGAACATGACACGGGGCAGTCGTATTCATTAATCAGATAGACAAGGTCGCCTGGAATTGTAACCGCGCGGTGGATGTCGGAATATTAATCCGTTTCGCTTTCTGTTACACCTGTTACGTTGCTTGTTTAGGATATTGTAATCTTTGTTTTAGGTGTCCGACCTAGTAGGTAGTGTCGAGACTTACTGACTAAAATCCCACGGATCATGGCCATCAGCTGTCAATGGGAAGGTCCTGGGAAACTAGAGGATGTTCTTTTGGCAGGATCAATTACACCCTTTTTTAGTGGCGAGCAAGAAATTTTAATGTATACCGTTCATTATGTAGAAAAGAAAGTGTCAGATTTCTACTTAAACCTCCTGATGAACTTCAGCTGTCACTGGTGATGGACACCCAGAGGTCATTCTTCAGGCCTAGATAACTCGAACTTTTTATTTTGTTGACGTCCCTCATGAATACCTAAAGGTAGACTTTAGAATCGAGCGTCTTTTCCGACAGTGACGCCGCGACAGAGCGACAACGTTACCTTGTCGGTGACGCTATTGACGCCGCGTCTGTGACTTTTACTAACCAAAACCTCGGCACCACCAGCTGTCGCCGGTTCTGGGTCGGTCCTGGGGAGTGTGAGGACATTATTTAGGCACAGAGAAACCAAACTGGCGTTCACGTCATATTTATGGTAAATGAAGATGGGATGAAATGGAAACAGACGCACAGTGAAAAATTGCGTATGAGTATTTTGGGTGACACACGATGCGAGCTGAAAAATGTTTTATTTTGTTTAATTTGCTTTTTCCATTTATGTTGGTAGCAGTATGCAGAACAATATATGAATATTCATTCAACGAAAATACAACGACAGCAATCACAGTCGTACATAAAAAGAAAAAAAAAGATTTCACATTCGTTATAAATATATAGGAACCAGGTTTTTTGCATTGCATCACTGCCTATTGTGCGGTATCGGAAACTGTTTCCAATCAGAATCACTCTTCAATGTTCAGAGATTGCAAATTTGTTTTGTGTGAACCATATCTACATATAACCTAACTATTTGGAACTTTTATATATGTATATTGACCTACATATACAACGTGACAGTTTCGCCATTTGGAATATTTTTTCTAGGCATTAGAAATCATTAGAAGAACTCATTTTTAGGCAGGCTTATTGAAAAAAAAAACAAATGTTTGGTCTGTCATTTTCAATAATTTGTGAGAGAGCCGACCTTTCAATTACCTTTTTTATAAAGAATGTAAGTATGTAACGATACCAAAGTCTAATCTAAATACAATAAATTCCAAAAAACCAGACAAGCAATGTATACATAGTAGGTATATACAGACAGTGGGAGGCTACTTTGTTTTATACTAGTTAATACATAGTATAAAACAAAGTAGCCTTCCACTGTCTACTTACTACTTTGTTTTATACTAGTTAATACATAGTATAAAACAAAGTAGCCTTCCACTGTCTATATGCTTAATTTTTTTTAAACTACGCAACTAAATATCATCTTCCGAGGCAAAAAAAATATATTTTGTATGTAGATGAAAAAAACATTTCGTTCCCCGGCATTGTCGCCATAATAGATGTTGTTCATAATTACGAACCCAAGAACGTTTCTAAGACCATTGCTCGGGGTCCTTTTACACGCAGTATTGTGATATGTCATTACGAGGCTCACCTTTTAAGTTTTGTCGTTTAAAAAAAAATGTATGAGACGGAACCAAAATATATTTTTATTCTTTTTCAAAGTACTCTCCACGACATTTGACGCACTTTTCCATACGCTCGAACCAATTTTTGAAGCACTTATTCCATTCTGAAGTAGGGGTGTCCAAAATGGCAGATTTGTATGCTTCTACCGCTTCTTTACTGGAAATAAATCGCTGACCACGTATTTTTTTCTTGACTTCAGGGAATGTAAAGAACTCGTTAGGACTTAAGTCAGGGCTGTACGGAGGGTGGTCGAGAATCTCGACTGTTTCACCTTCTAAAAAAGCAATTTTTGTTTGGCGGTGTGGGAACTAGCGTTGTCGTGGTGAAGGATGATGCTCTGGCGAAGGTTTGTTTTACGAAGTTCTGAGATAACTGCTGCTAAGCAAACTTTTGTATACCAATCTGCATTAACCGTTCTACGATCCTCTAGTTCAATTGTAGCAACATGCTCCGTTTTAGCTACAAAACTGGCTACCATTTTCTTGGCCGTGCTTCAAGATCGAATTACTTTGGTTGGTTTCTGCTCATCTTGAAAGACCCATACCGTTGACTGCTGTTTGGAATCTGGATTGTAGGTATAGATCCACGATTCGTCACCACTAACGATATGGTATACCTACGCGTTTTGAGTGACCACGATCAAACCTTTTCAGAGTTCTGCGGCACCAACTGACTCGAGCCACTTTGTGGGTGTCACTAACTAAGCAACCCATCGCGATATTAGTTTTCTCACGCCAAGTTCTTGATGTATTTTTTTTTTAATGGTAGTCCCTGAAATGTCCAATGAATCCTCTATTTTGATATGTAACATGTCGGTCTTCGAGAATCAGTTGCCTCACAGAAACGATGTTTTCTTCGACAACGGCTGATTTTGGACGACCTTGGCGCGGCCTGTCCTGGAGACTAGTGCTTCCACGTCGGAAATCTAAATACCAGCGTTCCACGGTCCTCAAGGAAGGGGCTTTATCTCAAACACCGAAACGAACACTCCGTGGCATTGAAATCGGGTTAAATCCCTGCGAAAGTTGTAAAAAATTATTGCTCGAAAATTTTCTTTCGTAAACTCCATTTTCATAAGCGACACAACGACTTTGAACGCTCACTGTAAACAAACTATTTGACACACAGCTTTTATATTTTGTTTCTTGAGATTCTGAATTCAAACTGAATTTAAAAAGTTAAATTCAAAAACATTAAAAAGTATGTTAACGACAAAACTTAAAAGGTGAGCCTCGTATCGAACCTTAACGTCTAATGAGATTCATAATGTGAGTTTTAACCTTCTTTCTTGGCCAACTGTAGCCACAGAACCATACAAAATTTAGAATGCACCAATTCCGAAGTTCAGCGACAATACAGCTCCAGTAACAAGGGCGATAAAAATTAAATTCTTCGACGGTGCTTTATGCTTTTTTTTGCAAAATAAAACAAAAAGTATGAGCCGCGACAGTCCCCCTAATTGATATAACGTGTCAACCCGCGATGGCTGTTTGGGAAAACAAAGCTTTCCAATCTGTTCTGGGTACTTGGATTAACAGAAATTATAGATGCGAAATCTATTGTTTTTCTCTGTGAATACGTGGGCGCGATAAAAATATCACCCATAGGCATATCGTTCATACTCTACTCATTACTGAGACTCTGAGTCTCTCGGGCACATCGGACAAATTTGAATATGCCATTTTTGCACAATTTTTTTTATAAAATTATTGTTTGGATAACGCAGGACAAGTATTCTTATGTCTTGGCTTGTCTATTGATCAAAATACTACTGCTCTACCCCAAAACGTTTAAAGGCGCAGTACGTAAATGCCTAGTCTATACCAGTATCTGATGAAGGTTGTATTGTGTGTTGGTGCTAACTGGGGCGGGGGCGACGACGGCGGCGGTGGCGGTGAACCGCACATTTTTGACATTCATATGTTTCACGTATACGTATTATAAACATTGTTTGTTTAATTTGAAAAGTCGTTTTTAGCTTCGAGTTGTTTTTTTTTGTACAAATCCTACGACGCGTCGACCTACATTTGTATTACAAACGTGACCTCTGCATTTATTTACAGATCAGGATTATGTTATTATGACACTCTAGGGTTGTTCGGTGTGCATTCATTATTTACAAAAATTGTAAAATTAAAAATACAACTTCAACGCAATATCTGCGTGCGTAGAGGTAGGTACTGCGTTGGTTTGTTCTTTATTGTATTTAAACACAGTGAACAAGTGTTTGACTACCGTCCTGCCTGATGTTAAGCAGCGATGTGGTCTACGATGGAGCACACTTGTT
>SJJU01004568.1:0-22710 GCA_012932125.1 Conopomorpha cramerella | reverse complement strand
TTACAAATAGTACAAAATGTAAAACGGAGACGCACGATTGTCATGTCATACGATTCAGAAGCGATGCAAGTGTAGGGGCAGTCCACTTTGTTTGAGATCATCTGGAGAAAAGTTTTAACCTGATCCTACACATCTGATCGAAATACAAGTCGGGACTTTTTGCCGCGTGTACCTTCAGGTACGTACATCCGAAGGCGACGTTCTCTATCCTTTCAGGCTCAGTGAAGTATTAAAAATTAGAACTAAAGAAGCTAACTGTATTGCGACATAACTGAAAACTCTTTGCTCATAAATCAAATAAGAGGCGAAATATTTTTTATTCGCTTTAAATTTTCATTATGACTTCAATACTAAGAACTGTCAGAAAACTTATTGCATATAGTTAATTAAATGTTTATTATCTCCCTTTTTCAAATTTAATTTGAATTTTCAATCTTCATTTCGCACTGCGCATTATGAACTTCATATCATATTGTACAGCTTATGTTATTCACATTTTCCCATTTGACGCTCGGGTACGAATGAAAATTCATTTGAAGCCTGAAGGGTAAAGATTAATTTGCACATGTACAGGCAACATGACCCGTTGTCACTTAGTGTGTCCTTAGTTGGTATAGTTCAGCTTACACTGGCACCGCCTAGTTGTGCTGGACTAAGTAGGTGTTGAAGTTATATGTGATTGAGCCTGTGCTTATTCAGCCGGATGCTAGAAGTGTTCACAATTGAATGCAGGTGATATCGGACCCCGACATTTCTTTTTTTATTGCGACGTACATTCCACGGAGACACGTAGGTTATTAAACAATTTAATTAAGTTCATAATCGTTCACTCGTATGCTGGTTTTATAGTCGACAAATTATACAGATTTATCCTTTCTGATCGGAGTCTCTGTTTTTTACACGAAAAAGATATTCGACGACTTCGTACAATAAATAAATAAATAAAAAATAATAAGAAAAAAGACAGCAGTGGACATATATGGGCTGATGATGATGATGATGACGAAGAAAAAATAACCGACTTCCACCAGTACTGGTCGCCCACCTATGCGATTTTTTTAAACTTTCCCCGATTTATAGGGTTTGCCATCATCAACCCCTGATTTCCTTATCATGGGACCACTTCGGGTAAATCTTTTTAACAACAGAAATAAAAAATCGGTTCATAAATGACAAAGTTATTCTCGAAAAAATATTATTATTTTTATTTTATTTGGATTCACAAACAACAATACAACTGAATAAAACTTAACTATAAACTAAATAACAATTTGAGTATATGTATTGTCAACACCATGAACCGCTAATTACAAAGGAGGATATATACGGCCGAATTGAGAAAGACGCCTTTTTTGAAGTAGGTTTAAAAGCACAATCAGCTGATCGAGTTCTGAGACATTAACTGCTAAAATGAACCCAGTAGGTTCTACAGAAAAAGTAGAAAAAAAATATACTTCGCGCTCGTGCACTAAACCGTAGACGGGTCCGGCTTAAAAGGACATTTCCGGATGACCCTGTATATTATGTACTTTTCTTTTTAATCCCGAAATTTTACGCCAGTATTGAGCGAACGGCAGATATCATATTTCCAAAGAGTTTGTATAACGTACGTTAGCTCTTTGTACAAATATCGTGGATATTATTACTAAGCAGTGTATCACTTATTTCACTCCTCGTAGATATTTTTCACAACAATTTTAAGTTTTTCATTAAATGCAGCGAAGGGTCCGTACCATAAAGTCAATAAATTGACAGATGTCGCAAAATGTGTAGACTTAGAACGCATAAACCTTTTGATAACAAACTGAGTTGAGTTTGATACTCAACACACCACAACAACTCCGCTCTCGCAGAGCCCAGACCTTTCCGTGTACCTAATTTTGTGCTACAGGTAGCAGTTAATAAGCAAAGATACCTACTTAATTAACTGTAAATATTTATGTTTATACACTTCTCGCAGTAATACTTTGGGATAGGCAGGTTTTACAACTGTGTAAATGAAATAAATGTAATATTACTACATAGAATTATACAATTACAATTTGAAATTACAAAGACACAAACGATTACTAAACCTTACACTGTATTCCTTTTGTATGAGAAAAACAATACAAATATTCTACCGTTCTCTCTCAGTTTAAAATCAAATTTTCTCTCTCTTTCTGTTCAACTAATATTTATGGTAGGAATATATTTTATCCTTCCTAACTGTAAATATTATTGTTTTGTCCTTCCTGCCAAAATAAATACAGGCAGGTAGGCATTTACGCCTATTATTGCAAATAATATATAATATAAATGTAATATTATGAATAATTGGAGAGGCCTATGTCCAGCAGTGGAGAAGTATGGGCTGATGACGATGATGATTATGAATACTAGCGTTGTTGCGCGGTATCCACGTTTTATCCCGTACCCGTGGGAATTTAAAAAAAAAATTAACAGTCTAATGTTTCACAGGGATAACTAACTGTCAACTTTCTATTAGGGAAAGAGTGTTATCGAAATCCGTCCAGTAGTTTGAGTTTATTTGTAACAAACATCCAAAAATACAAATATTATATCTTTGTAATATTATTAGCTGCCCCGCAAACGTTGTTTTGCCATTATACATATTAACAGTGTTTACCTGCTATTGTAATTCATGTATTATACATAGGTATAAACCTTCCACAAGAATCTACCTAATAAAATCGCATGAAAAAGTACGCTTTTTCATGCGTATTAAAGACATACGCAAGCATAGGGACAGACAGCGAGAGTTGACTTTGTTTTATACTACCTATGTATTGATTAGTATAGACGCTCTACTGGAATGCGAAAATAATTGAACCTCGCACTGTATTCCTCTGTACGATAAAAAACAATATACATAAATATTCTTCGCGACATAGTTACCAAAGAGTTCAGAACGAGAAGAGTGCTCTCAAACGGTACTCTACAACAACTCAAGAGGTCCTTTTTGACTGCGACTCCGACAGAGACTATAGTTTCCAAATATTAAATGAATTAGAGTTCTACTGTCAAAGGAAAATTTTCTTCGAGGTCTTGATTCTATTGCAGAAAAGTCAATTAGAGAATTTACATTTTATACAGTTTTAATGAAAAAAGGACCGACTTAACTTAAATTTAAATAAATAAATACACCTACGATTTTTTTCACACCCTGATATCTTTATTACGGGACCACCTCTGAAATATCCTCTTTCTTACAAAAACAATCATCGAATCAAAAAGGTATGCGTGATCATACATAAAAAAAAATATACGCGACGAATTGAGTACATCCTCCGTTTTTTCGTCGGTCAAAAAGAACCGACTTCAACCAAAATACAGCAAAATATGCCGCCCGCCCTTACTTTTTTTTAAAGTTCCCGTTTTTGCCATCAACAAATCCCGATTTCCTTATCATAGGACCGCCTTGGAAATGTAAAAATAATAAACAACGGAGTTATCGGTGAACACACATAAAAAAGCATAATATACGGTCGAATTGAAGAAGACTCCTTTTTTTAAAGTCGCTTAAAATGGTAAATGAGCCTTGTATTGAAATAATACGTTTATTTTTCCATTTTTTTTCATAAACAATTTTTTTTTAATACGGAGTTGCAATTGTTGTCCGCGAAATAAAGTATTATTGTGCAGCGTAATGTTTATGTTTTAATCGTTCCTTTTTATAAAATCTGCTCTAACGCGAAACAGAATCGAGCCACGAGTCACCGGAGAGGAGATTATAGAGAGTTTTGGGAGCCACTCTTCGTCTGAGCTGATTATTTAACTGCGCCGAAGTTTCAAGTAGATAGCAGATCACACTACAGTCGCGGGGAGATACTTATCTTGCTTTGACTTTAGACTTAGTGGCTCAGCTGCGTCTAGGGAGTTCTCGGTTTAGTTGCGACATGAACATCTGCAATAGCTCCCTGTGTGGCCAATGTCCACTTGTTCGATAGTAGGTAGATAATTCTTAAAAACTGTTAATTCCTCTAATATGTATCACAACATTATTAGTAACTTCATATTACCTAGCGACGTGCAAAACGGGATATTCCGATTACCCTCCCTAGGGTGGATACTGCGAAAATGCGTGTCCGAGTGCCCATCCTCCTATATAATTAGTAACTGAATTGATCATCGCTGCATGCAGAATTCCCCGTAACGCATTTCGCAAATGTTGGTTATTCGGAAAACGTGTTTCCTGGGGTGGATTTGAATTTGGAGTGAATGACCGAAACAACCCGGCAGAACATGACGTCACCATGGCAACATCTTTAGGGGCGTACTCTTTGCAGTAAAATATGCTGCGAGAAGTAAACTTTTTCAATGACTAACATTTGTTTACAAGAGTAGTCCACCACACAACCGTAGGAAAAGAGCAATAATTAAGTCAGCTTAACGGATGTTTTACCATCAGCTCGCTATGGCCGCCGGTCGCTGCGCCAACGTCGCGGAGTTTAACCCTACTATTCTAAACTATACAATAGATATTTTTAAGTCAGATATTGTCCGAGGCTATTTAGGGTACCTAGCAACGGCGTTCTCGGAAATACGTTAAAACGATTCGAAAAAACCGATAATTTGGTTTTTCCATCCAAGCTCCATTTCTCGGGCTAAATGGTTTTTGTTCAACCCTATAGGGATTATGGGCGTGTGTTTACGTACACAAATCCTGCGTACATAGAGGCAGACTTTCTTGTTGGTCGATACAAATAGTTACTGCCTATCGTTTATACTTTAGCCAGCCTTTCGTTCACCGCGCCAGTTCGTAAAAAGTTTCACTTGTGCAGTTGTGAACAGAATTTTTTCAAATAATGTGACAGTGCACGGAACTCTTTTAAATAAGGAAGCTACGCAACATGATATTGACAGCCCATCGTCGCGACACTAAGAGCGCTGTGTATTTCCTTTGGTATACATCCGGGTACCGGAATTGACCCGCGGCGAAATTTTAAGTCATACTTATTACAACATTTTGCTATTTTAACGAAACATTGACGATCGTTGTAAACGCCGCTGAAATGTGGCAAAAATAATACGCGTTATACTAAAGTGTTTATAATCAGAAAAGTGTATTTAAGGCATCAGTATATTTAATTGGTGTTTATTAACTATACATTTATTAATATCAAACTCCATTGTACGCGACTACGGGAATAATGTTCATAGATTTTATCTACCCCTTTTAGATAACAGACAACTATACAAACATTGTGGTATTACAACATGGCGATGGGCGTGCGGCTATAACCCTATTTAGACAACATGCACTTTTGTAACTTATAAAAAAATCTCACAACAATATATGTGAATAAGCTTCAATTGGGTCGATAGAACCCTTCCAGACTTGATGACTCCCAAGTCACTAATGGCCAATCGGTCTATAATAATCCAAGTATTATATCTAGGTCGCTTATAGTTGGAAATGAAGTCTCAGAAAGCACAGACAAACCCATCATTTATTATAGTCACAGAACCATTCAACAAGTTAAAGTTATGTGATCGCTATTTTCCAACACAACATGCGAGAGGCACAGCACGCCACTATAAAAAGTGATATGCAGAAAAGACATTTCCAGTATGCTACTACCGCTGCGGAAATATAAGTATTGGAAAATGCTGCGGTCCAAAACTCAATCGTGTGTGCACAGATAGACACACTTCACCATTACATAAGAACCTTTGTACTGAACCGGTTTTTGCGTGTATATTCTTCGAACGTACATATCAGGTTAAAACGGTGCTGGTAGAGTTTAGTTGGACGGCTACTAGAGCTCTTACTACTAGTTTCTGTAGAGAGTAGAATTTAAGTTCGAACATCGCAGTGTAGACTTGAAAACCGCAACATTTCACCACGCGTACTAAACTTCGCCGGTTACAGAGAGGACCATGGTAGCGTCAGTGTCCTGTTGAAAGAGTATCTGGGATGTAAACCGTTCGTTCACGGATCGCTAAGCATTGGGCAGATGCTGCTGTTCGGTACGCGTACTCTGCATACAGATTTTTTTTTAATTGTCTTTGCTCTACATCTGATTGGCTTTCGCCTGCTATTACTATGCTGTAGGGAAGTATAATAAAAAGTTCCTATAAATTATGTGCTATAATACGCTACAGACGAAGGATACGAGGAGGGTCTCCTCAACGAATCCACGAAATTGTCAATCACCGCAACGAAGTAATAGATCGAGGTAGCGAGTTAAAAGCGACACCTCACAACTATATTTATAAAATATCAGTTTCGAAAATGGCTGTACAGGCGCAAATATAGTGAGAGAATAGTAATTAGTGTTATCAGACCCTAGCTCGGTTGCTTTGTGCTCTTCTGCATCGATAGGAGCCCGGATTCACGGCCTCACCTGCCGTCCGAAACACGGAAACGCCCTAAATAATCCCACACAAATGCGACCCATCTAATGGGTGTCCGCGATCAGTGTTGCTTAGCGTTTCATCCCGCCTATAGAAGCGATAACAATAAAACTTCTGTCTTTAGCTGAGTGTCCCCGAAAGTGTTAACTTCGGTAATCGGTTGTAACCAAAGAAACCAGCTCAGCAACGAGTGCTTCAAGCGGCTTGTATACTTAGTGTTTCCCACAAGGATCATACTTATAGCGGATCACAGCCCACACACAATTCTAAAGAATCCGTTCCATTTTATGTTCAAGAAAAGTACGAACATCAGTTATAGATGGATATAACAAAAATAACAACAATGGGGATTTTAAAATTGCGGCCACAATATTTATTACGTTCAGTCTCGTACTTTGGTTATAATATATTTTTAACATTGATCACAGGAGCGTGCAATTGGAGAGGCCTATGTCCAACTGTGGACAAATATGGGCTAATGATGATGAATGCACTTTATGAAAATAATTCGTTTAGACAAAGCTAACTCTATATGCTGGAGTTGGTGCGAGTTTGTAAACATTTATGGAAATAATGAACAAATAAACAAATTGTAACACCGTTAACACAAATGGAGAATCAAATCCACACAGTTTTCTTATTGGATACTAAGGAAAAAATACCAATACCTATATTCGTTTAGACCACACCATATTTAGAAGAAATTTCTAATTTGAACTATCTGTTTTCAAACGGGATCCATCTTTAGACGATCGGCGCTGGTCTAGACAAGATTATATCGGTTAGACGCGAATCGATACTAACCAAACTATTTGGTTCAGAGAATTAGCATGAAGTTTGTCGGTCTTATATTCTCAATGGACGGTTCGTAGAATGTGCGGCCGCGGCTAGCCGGCGGCGCGGGTGTCGGACAACTTCTGTGGACACCCCAGGCCGGTGTGACCGACGACGGCTGTGGCCAATGAGTGTGGACGAAAAATATGCAGACTTATTTAACATTCAGATTGTACTACAAATTTTAATATAAATTACATAATTACGTAAGCTAATAGAATACATGTGTCACCAGCCCAGCCCAACTTTTCCCGTCGGGGACGTAAGTGGCGACCGAGGGAACTCTCCAGAGGCCCGGCAGCAGCGCTCTATGCGACTTAAACCACAACACCACTGCGATCGCCAACCCGCCTGCCTAGCGTGGCGATTATTGAAATTCGGGGGAGGCCCTCATCCAGCATTGGACGTAATGTAGCTGATGGTGATGATGATGACGTCATTTTTAAGCGTAGAATAAGCATATATTATATTTAGCTTTTGTGAAACGCGAGCGAACGGAGATCCATCAGTTTTTGTTTGGTGTTTCCACATCTATGGTGAAAATTACAAAAGGTTTACAGTTCTGTAACCAGCCCATCGTCATTGATCAATGATTCAACATTTATCCCCTTACGAATAAACGCGTTGTCACTTACACAGCAGTTATTACAGGTCTACTTGAACTGGTTATTCCGTATTTGACATACAACTGACAAGTTGAGCTTTGTATATCTTCGAAATAGCAATTCTGCCATTATTAGTGAGACCCTTACGTGTCCACCGCTACAAAATGTGATATATAATAATATTATAAATGACCAAGTTTGTGGTATATGAAATGAAAAAGATGCGAGTGTACCGAGTGTGTGTGTGAAATGAAAATGATGTTGTTTACTTCTTCACGGGAGACTACTGACGAACCGATTTTGACAATGATGGGAGATAGTGTTTTGTCAAAATCATTCCAAAAATCACACGGGATCAGAATTATCTGCGGGTAACACTGAGAGACATAGCTTGTTTAAATAACGAATTAAAGAGAACATTGATGAAGCTATTTGGAGTTTTTTTTTCTCTTAATTGAATATTGTAAAGGTATGACTAAAGTCCTGGTTCTCAAACCATTGCAAAAGGTTTGGAAACAAAGCTCCTGCTAATTTAACTGTTGCGAAATAGTGTGTTCTACTCAAACGAATTTGCCTAGTAGGAACGATCAAAGTTTTCATTGGCACCAATGTTTCGCGTTCAACAGGTGTCCAGTCAATATACCAACGATTCCTTTGTTTTTGTTCGGTAATGAAATGTAGGAAATATTTTCACCGCGAGTCTACAATGTTGGTTGTGAAACACTACGAGACTGAGGTATACTATGGCATTAGGACAATGTGTCTTGGGATCAAGAACAATTTTTGTTCTAAAAAAATCTAATTAATTTAAATCAAATCTAATCTTCTGGATTGGCCTCCTACCTACCCTATGCCTGTATCAGTGACTTATCACTACACACATCAAAAGTGTCTTGGGATCAAGAACAATTTTAGCTCTGTGTGTACATAGGTACATATGTACGTCAATCGGTTTTGTACTAGCTGACCCGGCAAACGTTGTTATGCCAATATACATTATTAACAGTGTTTCCCTGCTAGTATGTATGTACTTATAAACCTTTATCTAAAGTCACTCTACCTATTAAAGACAATCTCAGTTGCGTTGTTTTAAGCCTACAATGGGATATTCAAATATTTAACTCCTTGCCAATAAACTTACTTTAACCAATAAAAAGGATACATCGAACAAGTTGAGCCTGGTACCTTCATCTTCGGCATATTTATACCGCTATTATTGATAAGGCCGTATTGTTCATACTTCTTATACAGAGATAAATAACAAGCAAAACTTATTAATGTTACGAGAGAAAATATTGCCTACATTAGGCAGTCAGTCAGTCGGTGGATCGTGGCAGGTGCATAATAGAATGCATTCCGAAAATATACTCATCTGCGTGTATTGGACAGGTCAGGTATTGAGAAAATTTTCATACGAATTTTGTCCATAACATATTTTCAGTATTTGCGAAGAATTCAACATTTCCAGAGCCGGATACAGGATGTCATTCCAATCCCTTTTGCGCTGTGTCATTTTTTCAACGTGAATCCCTAAAATTCACTGAAATTTAATTAACTACCGCAGAGTCGCCTCTTTGATCAGAATGTGCATTTCATGATACAATGTACGTTTCTGTTACTTGCTTAATTTGAGTGAGACAAACTGTTCTTGGAACGTAAGATAGTTACACACCTGTGCGCTGAAAATTGTATATGATTCGATATAAGTATTCATATCTTAATAGACAAAAAATATAGACAAGCGTATAACGAGCGCTATAATCGCATACGGTGTACTTAATATGAGTGCGTGAGAGCGCTTCTCAGTTGTATTTTGTACTGAACTGGCGCAATAAGAACACTGTACTATTAGTTAGCTCATGTTAAAAAGGCACAGGTTAGCTTGAGCTCACCTGTACATGGGACCGCCACACGGTCTATCATTGGCGTATTATAACGTGTGCGCGAAGTAAGTAAAACGCTGTAATTACGTGAAAACGCTACCTGAAACCACCTGAAATTACGACCCAGCTGCATATTGTGCGGTGGTCGGCCACGACAACAGACCGTGCGTATGTCGATGTATGATCTGTTACACATTTTGTAGTGAAATAAATGCGATTCTTTCGAGTAGTAAGATTTTATTGTGACTATCTCATAAAAGCGATGTGTGCGTTTCCCCACGTGCCAAAAGGACAAAATGCTCTCCGATCACAACAAAATATTAAAAAAAAGTATTCCGCACAAACAGATGTGTCACCGCAACTACCTAGATCTACAACATTGTGTTACGGAAACGAGTGAGAGAATTCCACAGCCGCATTTGGTCGTGTCAAAAGATAATTGAATAACATTTTCACTATTCCGTCGTCCTAATATGACAGTTTAGCATACGGCTGCTCCGTGGATCATTTATAAACTGAACTGTGTCAAGTAAGGACCATGTAAACAATGCTAGGTCAAAACACAGTTCAAAAGTGGCACAGGTCAGCTGGTCCATTTACAATGGCTCAGTGGTGGTGATTCACTTTAAGCCCGCGCCGTGGCTGCATACAATTCCACATAAAACGGGCCGACATGACCGTTTAGAGAACAAATATGGAAATTGTACACGACACGACATGACGGACGCGCCGCGGTTTCTATGAAGTATACTTAAAATATAGTAAGTATTGTAGGCTTCAGCTAAAGTGAAAGCTAGAGGATGACCACGTAGACAGGAGGACTGAAGATGTAGGAGCTATTACGGTTTCTTTTGTACAAGTATTGTTACTTTTATGGAAACCTAGAAACAACAACAAGCGCTTAAGTAAGCGTGCTATGAAAGCCATTCCAAGTTTTCGCTCAGTGCTGGAAGGAAATCTGATTAAATAATCGATTTACATCTACACGTACCAAGTTCTGAGAGCGATACTTATCTGCTGAATCGTCAAGTAACACTTAACGATGTAGGTATATTCTATATGTATGTTGTACCTACTAGTATATATAAGTATATAATATACCTACGAATATAACCTAGCGACTGTCGTTAAAAACACGTAACAAAATACTGTTTCTGTTTGCGTGCATCTATTCATAAGGGCAGGGTACAGTACCTACCGTATTGCATACTCGGCATTAAATCTAATGGATTTTGTTGGATGCTTACAGCATTTATATAGCTAATGATTTTTCAATTGTCAGTCCCGCTTAAATACACATAAAAAGTGTCTAGGGATCAATAACATTTTTAGCTCTAAAAAAAAATCTAATTTATTGAAATCAAATCTGTGCATTGGTCTCCTACCTTCTGTCCCCGTGCCTGTATTATCACCACATTTTGAATAAATAATGAATGAATTCAGTTTTTGTAAAAAATATCCTTGATTGCAATCTTCTAAAATATACTTGATATCCCTTGACACTTTTGATGTGTGTAGATTCATCACAATTATTCGTATTAATGATTTTCGGAATCAATAGATGCTAGTTAGACCCTGATGGATCAAAATAAATTGTGTCACACATCACAGGGCACGGATGTTTCAGAGAACTGCTTCTCCAGCAGATTCTGAGAAACTACCCTTGCGTCGAATTGAGCGGAAACCGGGACGATGCACTATGAGAATACCGACTATACAATGAAGCAAGGAAAATATGTATGAAAAGGTGGAGTGTACCCAATCAGGGCCAATATATTTCACGCATCAGATTATAGAGTTTACTAATTTCTGGTACACAGTACGAAGAACACATTAAGTAGTACGTTAGTAACTACTGTAGACGAGACGAGAGCCCGTCGTCGTCAAACGCCCAGACACTACTGGGGAAAGTCGTGAAGATCCAGCCGAGTCGTCATTGATTGAGCTCTGGTCTATTCAGGATGCCGCTGTAGATCCTGGCTCTAACAGGATTCACAGTGGTGAGAAAATGGGTGGGAATATCCCGAGTATACTGGGGAAATTTGGCAACAAAGATATTATAGAAAGAGAGAGAGAGAGCACAAAGATGAAAACAAGTTGAAAAAAATGGCTGTCTGTAGCTAGATTTTTTTTTTTAGATATACTTATTCCTGAGGAAGGTTTATATGTATAATACATGCATATAATAGCAGAGAAACACTATTGACAATACCTATACAATGGCAAAAAATGTCAGCTAGTTTATGATAAAAATACCCTCTCGAAAAGTATTTAGCATCTATTGTTGCGGTAAAAAAAAAACTAGGAATAACAACTGCCCATCCAAAAAACTATTGATAATTGAAAAACAGGTACCTGTCGATGCAAAATACATAACAACCGTAGATATGCTTGTGAAGTGAAATATTAAATTTAATTATGCGTTTTTGACAAGATAAAAAGGTGGCGCCTTTGTGTATTCGCTCAAGTCACCGGGCCCTCGGGCAAACAAATTAGGCCTCTCACAGGTCAAAACGATGTTTTGGTTCTTTTTAGAGAAATATGAAACCGCTTTATACTGCGTGTGAAAAGGACCTCGAGCAATGGTCTTAGAAACGTTGCTGGGCTCGTCAATGTGAACAACTTTTACTATGTATAATGCAAAATAAAATTTTCATTTCCATACGAAATAGGCAAATTTTGGCCTCGGGATTTTGTATGAAATTTTTGTTTTCATTTCTCCACATTGTCGCCATAGTCAAAGTTATTCATATTGACGAGCTGAACAACGTTTCTAAGACCATTGCTTAGGGTCCTTTTACACTAATAATAATTAAAATTATAACAGAGATGTAGCCCTATTAAACTGCAGTAATTTAAGAGCAATAAAGCAACACCTCTGATCGATCTCACACACAATGTTAGCGAAAGCTTATATCATCGTCGGTATTTGGGCGAAAAAATACCACCTATTTCGGTTAAAACCGGAAAGAATCTAAAATTTTTCATTTTTGTTTTCTATGAAAAGCTATTGGATTTTCCAGCGCTTTAACACTTTTTCGTGTACAATGGCCGTCCGTCGAGGTGTGAACAATAAAAGTGCAGCGTAAGCTCGAGTTTCCCGATAGTGTTATTAACACGTTCGTTTCATATGCAGCCCGGCCAATTGAAGTGTTGATAGGTGGTTCAATTTACATTTCAGTTATGCAGTCACGGCGACGTGGTGCCATTGAATCGGCTAGCTATTCGCCTTATCTTCACAAATACGTTAACAATGATCGTATTATCACTCAGTACAATGCATCAATTGATTAATGTCCCGTGATGGTCTGGATGCAAAAATATTAATATACACACATCAAGTGTCTAGGGATCAGAAGAACATTCTTAGCTCTAAAAAAAATCTAATTTATTTATATCAAATCTAATCTTGTGGATTGGTCTCCTACCTAATTCCCCATGCCTGTATCAATGGCTTATATTTTGAATAAATTATGAATGGATTCAGTTTTTCTAAAATATATTCTTGATTACAATCTTCTAAAATGTACTTGATCCCTAGGCATTTTGATGTGTGTAGTGTGTCACCATCCGCAAAATTTTCTTGTTATCCAGATAACTATAAGGTTGTGTACATCCTACTGGAAAATAACACAGACACAAGAACGACCCTTTGTTATTTCCGCCGTCCGTAATGATATAGACTTACTTAAACAAAAAGGTTTGGCAGTATAGTCCTTAATAATAATAGCTGTATAATTTAAAACATAACAGGCTCGACTTGTCCATAAATACGGAATAACTAATTCCAATAGACCTGGAGGCCAAGTCTGCTACAGTCTCGCAGTTGCATTTCGTGTGCATTGCTGATTTCATTAGTCCCATTTCATTGTGATCCTCAGTAAAACAGCGATGCACATCAATTGACGGAGTGATGCCAGGGCGATGCAATTACGAGAGTGTAGCAGACTAGCCCCTTGTAATGACGTTTGTATAGGTGACAGCAGGTTTAATAACACCTAATAATGGTCCCTTTCCACTGGACAATCATTCACAAGAAAATATATTTGACACATATCCATGTACAGTCACGTGCAAAAACATGTATACACTAAGTATTACATTTCAAAGCCATTTCCTCTTAAAATGACGACTGTCACTTTGATATTAGACCTATATCATCGTAAAAAGGAATCTAGAATACCATATTCGCAAAACCATAACAATCCCATCAATGCTTTATAAGAAAATTGCTTTGAAATGTTTCTTAGTACACACACATGTTTGCGCGTGACTGTACGCTGGTTAGCCTGTATTATACGTCATTTGTACGGTCGGAAAAGAAAATTCGTTTTGATGACCCTTCCTGTGTCACTAAAAAATCAATATGGTAGAGTTGTTATATTGTGACAAGTGAACAATGCGAGCCTTAATGTCTAATGACATTCATATGAGTTTCAACCTTCGAGGGGGTAGATCAGATTCTTAACCGACTGTACATGTAGTAGATCAGAAGGCCCACGTCAGGAGCGTTTTCGGTGCGGGGGTAAAGCTGCAGTATATGCCAGTTAATTTTGCGATTGCCGCGACCTAAGGCCTCGGTTAAGGGCATGCGGCGTGTTGCGTGTCGCGTCGGGCGCCCATACATTAATATATCATCGTTTTTGACAGTCGATAAATTCAAAATGTATGAGCGGCCAACGCGACGCGCATCGTACCGCGTGTCCTTAAATGAGGCCTAATGGAAAGAGAGGTACGCACTGGCTCGGCGGCCACGAAGCAATGTCACGGATTTCATCTGTAGGTGTTAAACGACGCCGGACGCACACCGAACGCGTGAGACGTAGACATCACGCTGCGCTTGAGATACAATTTTATTAGCTAAATCACCTCCCATGTTGATTACATTAACAATATTTGCTAGACGATTAGGGTTGTCGCACGGACTCGGTAATTTTCGATTATTAAAGAAAAGGATACAATCATCAATACATAGTATAAAACAAAGTTGCCTTCCGCCTTCTGTCCCTATGTGTATGCTTAGATCTTTAAAACTACGCAACGGATTTCTTTAATAGATAAAGAAGGTTTATATGTCTAACATCGGCGAAACACAGATAATGATATAATATACATATTATGTACATTATTTGCAAGATCCTAAGTGATTGATACTCCTTTTTTCTCTTTAGTAAATGAGTTTTGAATGGAGAGAATTGGGGGAGACCTATACCCGACAGTGGACACAAAGGAGGCTACGTAAAATGAGATGTGAGTTTTGCATATCATTGCTCGGGGTCCTTTTACACAGCAGTATGTCGGCACGATTATTCTGCGTAAGTATGAAAGTGACATTGCGGTCTGTGTGACATATCGATTTCCATTCTACTCCTTCGCCTAGCGTCGGGTTTTTCAACATAGTTCTAATACTTGATCATTGCAGATTTATTTGTAGACAATTACCTATTCAACAATTCAAACAAATGTCCGTGTGTATTTGTATTTGCACGTGGTCGTGTCATTGCGCTGCCGAATTAATCGCCTTGTTTCAGGGTTGTGTCATCGGGAAATAGCCGTTTATTTTAATTGTTTTTACAACTAAATGCTTAGTCGTATAAAATTTATTACGATTAGAAAAAAGCGGCGACAACCCTACAGTGTGCCTATGTTCAGTCTATTAATCGTCGTCGAGTAAAAATAGACGCGTTAGTACAAGAATTATGACGTGGCCAATCAGTTAATGGACCTAAATTATATCAGGGGACTATCTGTTCATACTCTAAACACACATATGGTATGCTATGTAGTTAGGTACTTACTCACCTGCACATAATATATACATACCTAAGTAATATAATGTACCGTAGGTATACTTCAATTGATTGTTAGTTCTCTTGTGTTAGTGCACTTATCAATATAACGCGTAAACACACACACATACACAAACACATAGTACAAGACAATAACAAGCAGCCATTGAGGGGGTACGCTTAGTCTATGGGGCTATTCATAGAACAAGTGTGGTTAGCACTAAAACATTGCGACAAATCTTCATACAGTAAACAAACGTACGGGCCACGGCGCAGTGTTCGTCTGAAGAAACCATTGTTTGCCTCGCTCAAATGCTTCGCGCATTAGAACCCTCAAAAGGTTCACTCATGACTGAAATAATATCTATAAGAAGCCTTTTTTATAATGAAGATGTAGTATAACTTATTTCACATTCTACGAGCTCGTTGAAAAACTCAATTAAAAATGACACTTAATTTTCTTTACGCAAAATACGAAACCATACGTCAAAGCGCTGCTGGAAAAAATAAATAAACTTTTTGCAAAGCTATTGTAGACGCTAATGAAAGCTAACGGCAAGATATACGTTACAATTATATACAGAATGCGTTGTACTTCGAATACATTTTATGTTAAGTCGCCACCGTCGGATAGGTGATGAATGAATGGTCGCAACAATGGGGAATTTTCCATGACAACTAAATAAATATAGCACAACAAAACACGTTGCTCTCCCATGTTAAGTAGCTTAAGCACTTGTGTGACGAAAGTCAGACAACGAAATACACCTACATAGTTAAATAGAATACCCAACAAGGTCTACAAAGCTCATCATTACCAAAACATCTGTCGGCCGCGGGAATTGAACTCACGATCCTGCGGAATAGAGGCAGACGTGCTGACTACTAGACCAACGGGCCTATCATTCACATTAATGACAAAAATAGAAACGAAATTCTGTATAACAACCGTCATGAAAGATTCCCCTTTGCCAAACATTTTAAAATTGTAGTAATACGCATTCCCGCCTGTCTCCAGCAATAATAAGGGCTTATTACATGTAACATTTTCAGTGCTAATTAACTGTATAACCGCACAACAACATTAAGCTCGTTTTCATACATCAGCATGTTGGTAGAATAACACCTAACGCATTAACAAGGTTCCCAACCATTTTCTAAATTTATTATGGTTAATTTGATAACAGACGCCCACGGCCGCGTACAATTCGCTGCAAGATTATAATTAATAGCGTAAACCGAAACGGACGGTCTATTCTATACCATTCCAGTATACTTGATGGTTACACGACGCAAAAATTTCGAGATAAAATTTATCCCTCAGCGGCACCTCGTTGCTACGTCTAAGCGTACCCACATCTCAAGGGCGGATAATAGAAAGCAATAGATTTACCCCCGGAGACGTTTTCTAGAGTAAATGCATTGAATCCCCACTGCACGGCCTGGTCGAGGATGCACTGCAACAAGAACACTGTATGAAATATGCATGCGTAGATATATACGTATATATATGTAAATAAATAAACACGATGAAGCACGAGTCCGTATCTCAAAATAACGGATCGTTGTTCTTACTGACGGCGGATGGTTTTTTACATTTCTACCATGACAGATTTTAATCTACCCGTACACGTAAACGGTCCATTAGTTGAACATGTAGGAACGTCAGTAGTTCTTCAACACACATATGTTAGGATAAACGGAGATGTTTTACCATTACAAGTATTTGGCATTCGTCGGCGCTGGTCCAATGTTGTTGTGTAATTATTTATTCCAAATACATGTTGATGGATTCCATCATGTTTCTCACTCATCAAAGTGCCAAGGGCTCTTAAGGCACGAGCACCTGTTTATGGTATGATATACTGGCACGTTGAACACACGTTCACCCGTGACCTATGGGTGTTCGGAACTTACGTATATGCTTTAAAATGTATAGAAATCACACAAAATAACGCCTCAGCTCATCACTGAATCAATATTAAGGGCGAGACTCACGAAAATCCAACACACAGCCCTTACCATAACTACAACTCCATTTAGGTCCTCAACAAATTAAAATTGTAATTTTCGTTAATGTGTTTTATAGTTTTCAAGATTGTGTATCCAGTCTAAAACACTCGAGTAAAAGTATTTCGCCGTTAATTGTATAAAAAAAGTTTAAGCGTTGTTTAATATAAACACAATTACTGCCATTGTAATTACTGGAAATAGAAAGTCGCTAATAGGAAACAACAACATTGTTTCATTTAAAGTTGCGAAGGAAGACATCGAAAGGATACTTGCAGACTTTGTGAAGGCTTGAAGACCTTGCGATCGGTAGATCTCGTTCATTGGAACTTAATTTAATAAACGCAGATGCATTAGTTATCCATAGTGAAATATAAGGAGTTATCTTATCAATGAAACTAACTATTTTATTTATATCCTAGACCATAATAGCTCTCGATTCGTACCCCACGGAGGTTCATATGAAGTTAAAGTTTATCGAATTGGCAGCTTACAGGTATCCTTCACACTCAATAAATGTTTTATGAACTTTCCCATTTATCGTTTTCCAAGTTTTCTGTCCAGTTACTCTACTTTACAGAGTTAAGGCCACGTCAAACCGTACATAATAAGTTTCAGCACAAAAGTGGCCAGCGAGTGGACAGCGCGTGGCCATGAACGACGATGTACGATAATGTATACTTACACGGATTACGATATGACTGTCCACTGATACACGGTTCCCAGAAAGATTATTCCTAAACGTGGCTTCGTCGGTCCTGATATTGGCTTCACTTAATACTGACAGTCGGTACATACAGTGCAGTTCAGCTTTCCAAAAGAGAGTGAAAATGTGCAATAGGAAGATTGCATAAAGTAACCTAACACCTTAGTTTTCTGTGTATTTAATATTCACACAGAGCAAGCTCTTAAATTGAGGTTATAGGCTCGCCATCTATCACTTTTTCTAACAATTTACGTCAATTCGCGTACCATGATTTAATGTGGACAGGTAAATGTAAGATCTACAAATGTATGACTCACAATAAACGTATTATGGACATAACATCACGTCTTTGTCTCCATTTACTTCGATCCTGACACACCTGTCTCGCAACTTCCACAATCCTTTATCTCTTCATATGTACATGACCGTCATAATCAGTGAACGATTGGCAGAGTCTGAAATTAACGATAATTCCCCTTATAATTGCTGGACTTTAGAAATTCTCCTAACACTCATACTTTCTGAATGACCCGAGCCACCGAAGCGCATTCCGTTATGTTAATAAGGCACTTTCGTATTTAATGCTAACAAGGTAGACGCCCTTCCTTCCTACACCACACCCTGAGTTCAGTAAGTGCTGGCAACTGACATCGAGTCCAACTTTGCCCTTTCAGGCAAACTTTCTTCAGATCAATAAACCATTCCATATAATATGAGCTATCTGCCCGGGAAAACTGTTTGACTGACTGAATAACGGGGGCAGCGTTTTAAATGCATTAGCTGGCTGTCAGGCATTGACAAACCTGTTGTTGCAATCGACAACGAAGCGTTGGAACAAGTCCGATTACAGTTTCCACGGACGCGGCATTAGGCCCCTTATTGAAAAAAAGAGTTATGGGTTAGTAACTCTTACACTATTCCACTGCGGGAATATGACAAGAGTCAGAAAGGGACAGCAATATAGTTTGAAGTAAACAATCATTAATCATTGTTTTTATAAGTATACCTACATATAAGTCGAAATCAAACAAAAGTAGCACATACATATTAAATAAATTATATCAAAGCCGTTGCAGCCTACAATGTTCAATCAATCAATGTTCGTCTAATAAGGTTATACAATATTTTTTCCGCCCTAGTGCAGCCAGCATGCCTTAAGGGGCGGAATCCTTTAACTAGCACTCACACAGTGACAGTAAGTTTTCATGATATATGACTGGTTACATCATACGAGTTATAACTACCTACATACATATACATAATGTAAGAATGGCAAACATCTATAAGTGAACCAGTTTTACCACGGACATATATTACAAGCATCTACCTAGCTGTCTTGCAATCTTCGATCGAATTTCTAGCGACGCAATATGTAAATATTGCTATACAACCAAGCTGTAAATAGTTTTAAGAAATCTATTTTCTAGCTAATTTGATGACAAAGCCGTACCGTACATTATGGACCGAATCGACCACCGTATAGACTACATCGCTTTCAGAAAATTGATTCAAGTTATACGGCGAGAAAATAAGAAGAATGAATCATAATACACCCGTTATAATTAAAGAAAATTAATAACACTCCCGCCACATTTAATGTTGAAACACATTTGAATTTAATATTTACCGACATTAACGTACAAACATGTCGTAAATAACGTAGTAAACGCATAGATAATTGGAAATTGCAATCAATCTAATCGCGCTCATTTATGCGACCATTGATGTGTTATGCTCCTCGCGATGTAGCTGAACGAATATTTAGAACAAACATTTGAAATTTACTATTGTCTGTCATTGGAAGCGGATAAAGGCACGCTCTTATAAAGCTTGAAGTACATTCCTTATTGCGGCTGTACGTACACAGAGTCGTATATTTTCTTTATTATTGTCGTGGAGATGCCGATAGCCGCGGCATCGGCTGCATTCTTGGCGAGGCATCAATGCTGCACCAGCCACCGGCTCTCACTGCGGCCTTAACACATATGCCACTGTTTACTATTATATTAACTAGACTAGTACGTATTCTATGAGAAAAACAATAGGTCCAATTCAACATTCGCATTGTTGTCGCAAGGCAAAACAGTTATAGTATTCAGTCAAGTTCTCAGACTGAACAAAGTTTCATCGCCGGTACACTGTGGAGAACGGAATTCTAACCACGACCTCGCTAGTGCTTCGCCTGCTTTAACCAAATACTACTGAAAAATAATTAAATTCTTGTTCGGGTGAGTAAAACAACTTGGTTTGGCCTACTGCATCTAAAATTCTTAAATCAGATAGCAAACAGCATCGCGCTCTTTGAGGCTGCCTGACCTACATACTCACGTTGATGAAATAGTTTATTTGCTGAAAAACGTACAGCAGCAAAACAAACGCGCGGAGTACACTATGACTGGATACACATCTTTGGTAATTGCAAACATAAATACGAATGTCATAAGCGAGACGTGTAGAGCGGAAACAATCGCTACAAAAATACAAAATTGCTGTAAAACAATAAAGCGCAGCGTCAGGTTTATTCTTCACTCGCTCGAGCGTCCTTGTATTCGCTATTCGAGACGCAAAGCTATAGCCACAATGTGTCACAAGAGTTGTAGTGTAGCGCTTCATGAATACAAACAAACGTCATGTGCGGAATGGGTGTTATTTATGTAAGTACGTATTGTAGGTAGTGGATATGTACGGTGTGAATGGTGACTTACCTGCACTTGTCCTATCTGTAGGTCGTCGAGGAGGCCCGCCTCCTGTACGAGCGAGCGGGTGAGGAGGCGCTTCTTGCGTCGCTTGTGCATGGTGAGGAAGCGGCCGGTGCACAGGTGGCGGTCGGCGAGCGCGGCCAGTTCGTCCGACTGCGACCGCTCATCGCTGCCGTTGTTGGCCACTGCGTACACAGACAAGAGATGGTCAACAATCGCAGCAGCCATCACGTCCTCGCTACAAAAGCACCAGCACAACCGCGGAACCAATGCAGCCGTATCGGACGACAGTAGTACACTACTACTTATAAGAAAACACTCGCGTTATCACATTCAGTACACAACTTGAAGACACTTGACTCGAGTGTTCTTTGAATACTAAAATTAGAAATACTGCGTGGTGTTAGGATATACTACGGCACGTAATTCTGTACTAAACTATAGCGTTTTAATCTTATCTCGCCGATTATTTGGTAGCAGCTTTTGTTAAATACTGTGTGATACCGTAATTGTATACTTTGGTGAAAGCAGTGGTAAATTTATTGGAATATTTTCAGATACGGCGCTTTATTAGGTAGGTGTACAAGTCACGCCGGTTTATTTTCAAACGTTATTATTATGTAAGTAATGGCAAGGCATAAAGAGGTACAATTGTGATAAGCAAGAGTTCGAATGTTAGCAGTAAATATAGTCTAACAACCAGTTTCCTGGAGGCTTGTTAACTTAACAAAGCAATCGGCTGACGGCGGCGCCTTGTCAATCCGTCCATTCCTAATCATATAGCCCTTCAGCTGCTTTGAAAGACGCGTCAATTTAATGAGGATCCAAACTACCAGTGCTTAAATTGTTACTACCGGGGGTAGTAACATCATCATAAAGAGATAAGAAGAAAAATTGTCCCGAAAATACATTTGAAATAAGAATTAAACTGATTGAAGAACTTACGTGGGCAGAGCTGTACATGTAACATTTACAATAATTCTGCCCTTTCACTGTGGAGAGACATACGCCTGAAGCATTTCCAACCGGATATATTTTCAATGCTTGCCTGCCTCCATTATTACTTAAATATTTAAAACCATACCATGGTTGACTGCTGTGATTTTTTTTAATCCGCTACTTTTACTTTCGAAGCCTATTCAATTCAAATAAACATATAAATATTTTCTCCTTGTATGAATTACGGTTACTAATGAGAGATGTGGTTTTCAATATCTGAAATAAACAAAACAATATGAAAAATTAAAGCCGCGAAAAACAGGCACGCTTTCATTTTCATTATTATCGCGCCGGTAATCTGTGTATACCGCTTGGATTAAAATATAAAAATAAAATATCCAATAACATTCTCATAAAACTTATAACGTTTCACACCCGGTGGAGCTAATAGTCAAGTACTAACAAGCGGCGATGTATTCAACTGGAATCGAAGAAAAATATGTCCCCACTTTTCTTGTTACGCAGTTAACTTTTAACTTCTTAACGATGTTAAGTTCAATTGTATTTCACGCCAAGTACACTCGTACGGAAATAAAGTACAAACTAATATCGCACTTATGCGATAGGTACTTACCAACTACAATTAATTCGTTTTGCGATTCGACTTCAACTGTTAAGCAATCCGGAGGATTATTCGTATTATGGATGCAGATAATTGAGTTTGAAATCAGAATGAAAGCGCACTGCCGCTGTCCAAAATAGACGCTCTGAACGTCAGTAAAGCTAATTGCATATCAATTTACCCCTATGTGGGATGTTTTCATGGACGGTGCCCGGACGGTGACCATGATTCTAAGCAACCTTTGCGTTAAATATATCGTCCTC
>SJJU01004566.1:0-18216 GCA_012932125.1 Conopomorpha cramerella | reverse complement strand
AATTACATTAAATAAAACTATTTACCAAATTCCTTCATTCGGGACGGGTGGGAAATAAATAATGAGTTTAACTAAGTATTTATCATCTGGAACTGTACCATGTTTCCTAATTATTCATGTTTTGTTATGTGAAGGAAATAACTTTATTTTATTTTATTACATTATATATTAAACTAGCTGTCCTCGGCAAACATTTGTTTTGCCCTTGCACCCCGAACTTCCACGAAGAATGCAAGAACTTCCACAATTTACCAAATCGGTCCAGTCTTTCTGTAGTTTTATCGGGACTAACGAACAGAAATACATTTTTATACAGGGTGTCCCATAAGTCGACGTCAAGCCGGAACCGGATGGTAAGGCAACTCACGCCAGTTATCAGAAAGATATAAAAAACACAGTAAATTTTTTTTCAGTACAGTCAGTTGAATCTGAGAAAATTGGTTATTTTTAACTTTATTTTTTTAAAAACGTCAATAAACAGTGGCACTATTCAGGGTCACATAAAAAAAAAATATTGGAAAATCTAAAGATTTGTGGCAACAGAGTCAAAAGACTAATGCAGGTTGTAGAATTTCCGTTTTTTAAAGCCCATAATTTTTTAAACATGCAAGTTAGATTTTTTTAAATATTTTTCTGATAACTGGTGTGAGTTGCCTTACCATCCGGTTCCGGCTTGACGTCGGCTTATGGGACACCCTGTATATAATATAGATTACGTGGATGAAATCTAAGGGTGTCCTTTAGTTTCGATCGCCTTGCAACATACTGTAACCAATTCTACTATGGGATTGTTTCAAACATTAGTATAAATAATACAGGCTCAATGACGCTACACAACAACGCTCCCAAAAATAATTAAATGCCAAATACCGGCGTTCGCTTCGACGCTTGGTGAATTGAGGAAAACATCGCGACCGCATACTGAAAGCTGTTTAAAACCTTTCGATATAATGGTGCTATTTTCTCTTCAGTATGAGCCTGCCTTCTTAAATAATGCGTGTGTATGGAAACTTATATAAAAAGACAAGTAACACGTCAATAATCACGTCTGTTACTTAGAAGGAGAGACTATACTTCTGTCTGTCATAATCTTCGTCGGACATCAGCATCATTTTTCGACCTCTAACTCTACACCGTAAACGACTTAGCAAATTAAATAGATATGTTTCAGTTAAAAAATATAAAACATATAGATGTCTACCTTTGCTCGATAAGAAGACGGCTACAAAAAGTTTCTTCATCCACAGAAAAGAAAAACAACTACACTAATTTATATTTATTTCACTGAAAACACAGCACGATTCACAAAAAAAAATGCATTCATCCAATGAAAGCTTTTTATCTTCACTCTCACTTCCACCACAAGTAATGCGCTAACTAATATTTTGGTTTTGTCCGCAATGTATAGTACGATGTATTTAGTAGACGAGGCGAGCGTGCGTGCGTCCCCGTCCACGCTAAAGTTCACACTGACGGAGAGACGGCCTGCCTGACGTAGTGAGATGTTTGCGCAAATTTCAACCCTTAGAACTCTACTTTTAATACATGTAGAGTAGCGAAAATAATATGATTTTACCTTTCAACGTCAACGGTGTGACACTTAGTGACCGACGCTACATTAATTAGTTGTCGGTAGTACCTACAAAGTCTGTTCTATATCAACATCCTATGACTTATTGTATTTGCACAAATAACATACATGTTAATACATTTTATCAATCATAAAATTGTCGAAGAGTAAAAATCATAGTATTCCAAAAATATGTATTTTAAGTTACTATTATACTTTGTACTTACTCTAGTATATACTCCATAACTCCATATTAACATAAACAATCAAATACCCCTGTCCCAAGGTAATCGTTTAACAACAAGTCTAACTTTGTCACCGACCCATCGCATATTTCCTTCTTGGCCATTTCCTTAAGCGACAAAGCACTTAAATAATTAAACTTTTCACATTCGACTGTAGGTCAAGTCGGGTGCTTAATGAACAAACTTGTGCATGCCAAGTCTGTTCAAAGGAAACTTGACGGGATCTGATGAAATACAGGTAGAACGGTAAAGTTTTGTCTTTTCTTATCACTTATGTAGTAACTGGTAGACGAACGGGTTAATACATTCGTTTTTATTTCAATGGACTAGAGAGACGTTACTTAATTTTTCGAGACTATCTAAGGAAGCCCTCTCACTTGATCCTCATATTTTATGAGTGCATTAAAAATAATTAGTCCGCCAATGTTGTATTTGGAAAAACGTCACACTGTCACCCGTAGAGCCGTGAGCTTTTAATTTTGTGTACAGGTGGTAAAATTTAAAAGCTCAATCGTTCGAGAATATCTGCTTAAAATTGAGTTGCAAGATTTATCCCCAAAAATAATATAATATTTTTGCAATATGTATTGCAAGTTAAAATAGAAATATTAAAAAAACTGTGTTAATTAAACGAAGTGGAATTATATCCCTAGTCTTTCTTTACACTCAAATCGATCGACGTCGAAAGTCAACTGTACAATAGGTATTTAAAATATAATTTATAGTTGTTTATTTACAAACTACGCTGTACACTGGGGGATGAAGAAGTAATATAACGCTGTGGTCCAAAAGATACAGTATGAAACAAACAAGTGTGTATACAGGAATGCTCAGGTGGTTTATTCAACTCAAAAGGGTGGACAATAAAAAGTGTACCTATACTTTATTAGATCATATACACTGTACAAGTACTACAAGGATCTTTTAACGCGTAGCCAAATAGTGTGGCACCGTGGCACCTAATTTAATCCAAACTATTCGGATTTTTAACCGACTTGAGAAAAAAGGAGGAGTTTCTCAATTCGGTCAGCGGTATTTTCCTTACCTCAAAACTTTTGATGGGTGAATCGTTTTGAAAGATTATTTTTTTTTAAAAGCTGGGTCTCTCCGTTTGGTCCCATTTAAATTAAAATTTGGTTCAATTTCGTTCGATAATGGCAACCAAGAGAAAACCACAAATCTGAAAGTTTTACTGGTTGAAGTCGGTCCTTTTTAGGGTACCGGAACCCTTATAGAGTCGTCATGTCTGTCTGTCTGTCCGTCCGTCCGTATGTCACAGCCAGTTTATTCCGAAACTACAAGATTGAAATTTCCCCATACATAGAACTGAAACTCTTTTTCATCAAACCTATACGTGTGGGGTATCTATCAATAGGTATTTGAAAATGATGTTGAGGTTTCTTATATATTTTTTTTCGAAACTGGATAGTTTGCGCGAGAGACTCTTCCAAAGTGGTAAAATGTGTGCCCCACCCCGTAACTTCGAAAATATGGGCATGATAAAACTGAAAAAAATATATGACGTGTATTACTATAAAAACTACTAACGAAAATTGGTTTGAATGAGATCTAGCCAGTAGTTCTGTTTTTAAACGTCATAAATCAAATTACTTACCCAATTTACTATATAGCAGACAACACGTCGATCAAACTTCCAACGAACTACAAAAACTTGTATATTACTATGTTACCTACCTGCTGCTAGTGCTGCTACGGAACCCTTTCTTTAAAGTTATGACGCCATGGATAGTGTCGATAATACTACTACGGTACGCACAACAAAGTCGAGGTCAGTACACACACAGTCCGATCCTTTATACCAACAGAGGTATTACAGCCAAATTAGATCTCACCGAACGGAGCCCTAAACAAAAGGGGTGGAAAAAGTGCCTGTACGAAAAGATCTATGAATATGGATGTCAAGAGCGGTGTGTTAAAAGCTGGTGGAGGTTTGTTGTCTCTGCTCACCTCTCTAGAAGTCGGGTGAAACACTATGTATATACTATGTACTTTGCTCCCCAACGCCCATTCTTCATATAAAATTAAACACAGTATATTCTGTATAATTTGTAAAAATTGACGACTGTAATAAATCAAGCAAGCTTTACGAGTTTCCATCGACGATGAGGCTCCATAATGGTGAGGCTCAAGGTGGCGGGTGTACCATTATGGATTACGACCAATAGTATACCAATAAAATGTACCTAAATAGTACTATTCAGTACCTAAAAATCTGTACCTAGTTCGAAACCAAGATATGACACGATCTTCATACACCCGCCATATTGATCGTCAATGTGGCGGGGGTATTGGGGGTTCATATTAGTAATCATTACCGAAATATGATAAAGATCGTGTTATAACTTTGTTTCGAACTAGGTACAGATACTTTCCATACAAGTGCTGAATAGTACTACTTATTCAGGTACATTTTATTGGTATACAATTCGCCGTAATCCGTAATAGTACACCTACCATCTTGACTCTCACCAGTGTCCACACCTACGAGATTACGAAGTCTTGTACATCGACTAATTTCTACGAAAATTTAGGTACCTAATCACTCAATAGAAAAACTCAACTGAGTCGAAAAGTCAAAATTTCAACTTTCTAGGGTCAAGGGTTCGGGCTGAGCGTTGATGAATCAGTGATGACTTTTATAATATACTATATACGTATGTATACATCTATATGACCAAACACAACTAGACTTGCAAGGCGCGTACCATCCTCGGATCTTTCTAAGCAATAGGGATGGAGGTTGGATGTACTTCTGGATCCAAACTGTCATTTTAGTAGTGAAAGTGACAGTTTGGATTCAGAAGTACATCTAACAGAGAGTTAAGATACAAGCAATACCCTGCTACGCCGTAAGGGACAGAAGATAAATATCTCTTGCTCTTTCCTGTATTTTTATCATTGTCTCGTTTTATTACAAACGTCAGTTTCGTATTGCAAGTCTAGTTGTTTTAGATTTTGTACCAAAATGAATATACTTTATTGTTTCACTTTTCATTATACTTATTACAGCTGTGCCCACGATTTCGTTGATGCAACGTGGCCTGGTATTAAGTATAGCTACATATTAAATCAAACGTAATTTATTTTATAATTATTTTAGCCTCAAAAGCAGCAGTTCCGCAACAATATAATTTATTAACTACTAAAATATAATGTTAACAAAAAAAGGCTACTCACTTTTAATCCCAAAGTGGGATAGAGCTACTTTTACCAAGCGTATTTAACTCGATAGAAGGTGACCCATCGCCGTTATAAGGTTCATGTTGGCATGTTTCATCACGATGTTTTGCTTCACCATATGAGCCTCGCGTAGCGTAAATAGGCTCTGTAAGCGACGCATTGGTACCTACACGCCTAGTGCAGCCCAACTCATTATTTCCCTTTTGAAAGACCTAATTACCCGACCAAAAAATGAAGGCAGAAACTATAATTTTTTTTCATTTATTATGCACTGAAATGTTCAACTTATCGTTGTATTGTAGGATAGTCGTTTTGATTAAGATCTAAAGTGTCAAATAATTTGATCGTGTCTTACGAAAAATCATGGCATTGCATTAATGGCACTGTGTTTTTCTGTTTCTTTTCAGTTCATCGTTTTCATATGTATATTATGGTCTAATAAATTAATTGCGTTTTATCGACGTCGTTGAAAACGAATGGTTCGAAACGAACCGATCGATCGTTTTCTTATTATTCTAAAACAACTGGTATTCTCCGTTCACGTTAAGTAGAAGTCTGAAAAATCAACATGATGTGCTATATTCCCCGCTATACGGTAGGTATCATTCTCAACACATTAGTGTGGTATCGCTTATGTGCCAGCGAGCTTTATGTCTTCCTCTTCCGTAGATAGTGGGTTTTGCGTTTGCGGACAGACATTGCCTTGCTAAAGCAAAACGAAATGGGTGTTATTACGAGTGATGTGTGTAATAATTACGTGTCAGGTTGTTAAATCTACAAAGATTAGATAGTGAACAAAGTCACATCCATAATATCTAATTGGTTGGAGAGAATCTTTGGGAACGTAGTATTTTTTTTAACGTGGGGAAATTCGTTATGGATAATCCTGAAAATGGCGGGGTTTTGTGGGACCGGACGGTGACCACTCTGAGCCTCTACATCCATCGACGCACCCCCAGCTCCCGATGCCGTCGACACCCGGGGGCCGTATTAAGAGCGCGCGAGTCCCCGCTCGCGCGCCATAGTCCGCCTGCCCTTGCAGTCGCCTCTTACGACAGGCAAGGGATCACCTCAGTCCTATTTTTATGCCCGAAACTGCTGGGTCATTGGAAAAAAAATGGAATCGTAGCCTAACTTTTGTAGCAAGTTTTTATTTATCTCTTGAACCTACCATTTGGTTCTAAAGTTTAATACGTGAAACCACAAAGCTAGAATAAAACGAGAAATAAAAATACACTTCCGCTTTCTAATCCCAAAGCGGGGTACGCAACCGTAGGCACTTGCTAAAGCAAATGCCCACGGTTCACCAAGCGTATTTAACTCAACGTGACAGGGGGTAAGCACATCGCCGTTATAGGATTCAGACACCTTGTGGTGTGCGGGTTTCATCACGATGTAGTCCTTCACCGTACGAGCGTTGCGTTGCGTACACAAAAAGAGACACATTGGTACACGTCTAGTAGCCGAACTCGAACCCGCGACCCGGTTACAAGTCCAGTATCCGCCTAACTGGACCACAGACGCTTCCAAATCGGGAAAGGGTATAGGTGAAAAGCTCGAAAAAATTAAGCCGCCGATAACACTGGAAATCAAAACCTTTTTTTTGTCCGAATGTATATAGGACCTTTGGAATATTATTAATACCTTCCCAAAAAAATCTAAATTAAAATAAGACTATTCTGTCCAAAGTTATGTGTGACCATACATAAAAAAAATTATGCCTACTTATGTACGAAGTACATTAACTTTGCATATGTATGCAAAGTCAACCTGTAACCTACTTTGTAATATATGCTGAGTTAGACTTACATCAACTTACATTTTAATTGCATTCATTACCATATTTTAGTGTTCAATAAACCTCCAACCATGACACTCGCTTATTTTTGACATTCCCTGCCACCGGGCATCTTACATTGACATAGACTCTTACAACTTAAGAACGTCCTCTGTTTTTGTCGGCTAAAAAGTGGCTCCAGTTAGTTAACCGACTCGACAAAAAGTTCACCTCATCTGACAGATCATAAATTGGATCTAGTAGCACTTTTCCGAAATTACACCATTCCGTCTAAACAACTGTCACTGTCAAATTGGCCATCATAGTACAATCGTCGACATAACAAATCATATTCATCAAAGCAAAGTGTTTGAGCAATACTTATACTCGTACTTCATAACTGGCCTCTTGTGTATCTCGAGCGTCTAACTGATAATGACTTCTTGAAATTTTATTTACCGTTTGCTTTGTCGCATATAATTTTAGGTTTTTTTTTGTTTCAATTACTGGGTCTGCAACGACAGTCTGATTGGCAAGCTTCCTTCCTTTGGACGGCTTGTTGGTTTCTGCGCGTGGTTGGCGAATTTCCTGAGGGAACGAATAGCATTTATTGACTTGTTTTCCGATGTTGGACGCCGCGTGAGTTCAGAGAGAGAGAACCAGAAGTATAATGAAACCCCAGAAAAAAATGATATTCCCGAGGGAAAACAAAAATATTCCTTTATACCGCAATATAACTGAAATCCACGCGGGCGAAGCCGCGGGCGGAAAGCTAGATACGAATAAACCGCGAAAAGGCTATTAAGTGTACACTGTCCGATACTACTTTGAGTAGCGCCACCTATCTGAGACAGTCAGAACTACTTACCCATCTAGAAATTATTTAAACATTTTGCTATATAGTTCCACTATTGGCCATTAGATGGCAATGTAACAACGGCTACCACGAATTTCTCTCTCAAGAGATGTCGCTGTGTGCACCGATCGGGGACGAGCAAGCACGCCGTACCACCCTTTTCTGGAAGTAATTCAGGACATTTTCGACCTGGTAAAGAAAAATAGGTGGACCATAGGTAAATACCAATGACAGTGATTAATAAGTATAACCGAAAACTATCAGTATGAAATCTACTACTACTAGTAGGTATTATAGAGGTCAGTCTTTGAGTCATGTTTTGATGAATATAATATGAATTATTACGTAGGCGTGATAATTAGGTCAATAACATTACTAAAACTATATAAAATAAGAAATGAAGATGGTTTTAACTATAACAATATTTAGTTATCTAATCAAGCACTTCTAATGATAGATGTCAACGAAAGTGTCAGCAGCATTGACATAATGTCACGCACGTTGGTACCATAGATAGATATTACCAAGAGGATAATATATTTCCTAACTATGTAGATACGAAGTGAGACGGTTTTAAGAAGGCAGCTTCGAAATGGTACTGATTCATTGCCGTTTTGTAGTCAGCTTCGAAATGGGTTTTTTTTCTATTCCGACTACCAAATCTAGCTTCGAAATGGGACTAAGGAGAACTTTCAACACTCGCGCGCCAAAATATTGATAAACTGTATAATTTCCTCTCAGACCAAACACCAGTATAAACTCAGTGTCGTCTGAGCGAAAAAACGTTCTACTCGATCAGTGAATATAAATTACTTTCTTAATTACTTAACTGTTACGTAACTTAGGTATGTATCTGTTTGCTAACCCTATTGTATTTCAGATAGGAAGAAATTACCTAACACCACCACAGAACGTGTCGTAAAGAGATACGTGAACTGAGTATGTAGGTAATAATCTGTACACGGTTATTTCATTCAAATTCAGGCAAGTATGTCTTGTATGCCTGTGTTGTGTTGGCGGCCTCCTCCATAAAACCTGGTCGTGCACCATTCTACTTCAGACATGCTTATTTTAAGAACTACAGGGCGAATACTGCGCAGTCTCACCACTCATTTGCGATCTCCAATTTCGGGAGTAGGAAACCTCTCCTAATGATGATCCTGTCCACGACATATGTTGACTCTGTAAGTTCTTTTTAGGGCACTAAACGCTAGGACTCGCCAAGGCTGGATCCCATTGAGGGCGAAGTAAGAAAGCTATGATTCTGAACTCCATATTTTTATAGATGTATTCCACTTTATTTAAATCTGAATTATTTTACATAATGTAGGTAGGTGTACATTTACAGTTACAGGTTTTGTGTAATGAAACTTTGTGCAGTCCCTGTGTGTCTCTAGAGTACATTAACAACTAAAGTGACTCGTACTAAAATATCAGGTGCAAAACATCTCCGTCATTGTCAAAATCAGGGACTACCACCTATCTATTGAACTTATCCAGCCTCTATTTGCTTCAGTACATGGTTCCACTCATCACGGTGCTCCTGAAGACGTTTGTCGAGCTCCGGCGGTTCCCGGTACATCTCCTGTAAGACATCCGTCTGCGTCTGGCAAGGGCCACGGTGCACCATATATACTCCTGTTAAAAAAACATCTTTCAGCTGCAATTAAAGTTAAGCTAGGACATTATGTACTTTTCCCGTCATGGGGGTCGTAAGAGGCGACCGAGGGAGCTCTCCAGAGAACGGGCAGCAGCGCTCTCTGTGAGTTAACCCACCACTGCGATCGCCAACCCGCCTGCCAAGCGTGGCGATTACTGGCATTTCACCCCAAATGACGGTTCTCATTGGGGGAGGCCCTCGTCCAGCAGTGGACGTTATGTTGCTGATGATGATGATGATTATGTAACCTTTTCTATTAGAGCCAAATCCATCGTGGGAAAATTAACCCAAAGTCATCTGAAAAGTAGGTTTTTCAGTTTTGTAGAATTTTTAATTTTTAGGCATGTGTGTTAAACACCATCCTGTCTGGTGATAAGCTGCGAGTTGGTCTACGATGAGACAACTTGCATATTACCAGTTAACGTGACGTGAAGGCAAGTAGTAGGTATAATGCGCAAGAAACAGACCGGTAAGTCATTTCACAATCTGGCTATTCGAACTAAAAAGTAATAAGTATCTACTGCGTGTAAATGAACCCAACAACGTTTCAAGACCATTTTTCGGGCTTTTGACACTAAGCAATAAAAAGCAAACAAGAATTGTACCTTGTGTCTCAGGCACGCCGGGACACCTACGGTCCAGTACTTCACAGTAATCCATGGTGGTAAACGCACTTGATTGATTGTCAAACTTCTTCAAGTACTCGGTACAATCAGCCTGGAAGTTGTCGTGGTGGTAATTTCCGAAGAACTCCAAGAAACGGAACCATCCAGCCAAAAACCAATGCAATACTATGCATCCTCTCTCGAAGATACCTTTCAAAATGTTCTGATAACGGACGCAGACTGGGCCGACACTGAAATATTAGCGTAAAATGATGTACAAGCTGTATTCTATATCTACAGGGCGTCCCACGGCTTGCCACATGGAGGGAAAGTACCTTAAATAATTGTACGTACAATTTTTTTACTGCGGGAATATATTATGTTTATTTTAAAAACAATTAGACAACAACACGGTAACTTTGTCATTCCGATCGAAAGAAATTTGCGTTTTCATTAAAAACAAAGATAATATTGTATTTAAAAACCGTTTAAATACAGCAGTCACTTCGTACGTAAATAACTGAAAACAGTGCATTTTATTCAGTTTATTTCTTACTCATGTTTCATAGAAACATTTACTGCCAACCTACAGAATCGATCTCTAAATAGAAAAATAGCGTATTTTTATTTACTTTTATTTTTAAAACAACCGGGTCCGATCCTCGAGCTGCGTACCTACAGTTTTTTTTTAATTATAAGAACGCCTTTTTTCATGTTACTTGAATCGATGACGTGATTCTTACAAGAGTACAAGAGATCTCCGTATGTCTTATAGTTTCGGACTTTTCCGGAAATATATTTGTCTAATGTCTTTTTTTTTACCTGGGGGAATCCTCATGGACACCCCGCCATGGGGACAGCGAACGGGATAGTGTCCGACTCTTACCGACTAAACCCCCATGATGACCTCCGTGTCGCAAGCAGGGCGGGTCCCGGGAGTACCCGAAGGAATTGCATCAGGACCCGCCCAAGCGATCGGTCCTGTCGGACTCCGGCTCGGGGCAGACGGTGGTGTGTCTGCCCCAGCGACCTCCTTCACCGTCGGCAGTTACCAGGCCATAGGGTAACCGCCGCCCTTCCCGGGGCCGTCCAAGCAGGTGCCGGGGACCCCACTCCGACACCCCCGACCCCAAGGACCCCTTTTAGGACGCCTTATACGCCAGGCAGGGGATACCGTAGTCCTATTCTTTTCTAGACGCCCGGAACTACAGGGCTGGCGACGGGACGGCCACAACCCAACCGCCCCGCCGGCGCACAGTGTCGCGACCCCATAGAACGTCTTATCATAAATCGGATTTCAATGTGTGATTGTGTTTTTATAAAAAAAGTAATAAATACATGATAAACAATAGATAATAAATTCACAATTATTTATTCCAGCTTAAAATATTTAACGGGGGATTTTTCTGATGAGCATTTAGCTGCAAATGTCAGTTCATCAGTGTCTCTCGGCTTGTAACTAAGTCCAAAACGCGTCGTTTTTTCGAAGCTAAATTGATGTCACTGAAATCGGTTTTCGGTCTTCCCCGTTTCGTTTGTGTATGTGATGTGCCTACTGATTGGTTTCCAAAAATGTAATCATTTACCACGGATTCAAAGTGTTCGACATAGTTATTAAGCCAAGTTTTGTACTTCGTATTCAATATTTCGGATTTTCTATGGCTAGATCTCCAATAAGAACCTGCTCTCATAGAAAAAAATCCAGCAGTTTTTTTCATACTATCCTTAATTAATTGAGGACACTCTTCCAGTCCATAAAAACCATTAAAAAACAGCATGAATTTTATCTTGGTCCTTCGCTGAATGCCATATATCGAAGCATTCCGATTTTTTTATTTGATAGGATAGTTAAACCTAAAATTAAATATCTCATAAATCGCACCAAATCGCACACTGGCAATTTTCCCATATCAAGTTTATTAATTTATCTCACTCATGTGAAAATTATGGGAATGTATTTTGATGTAAAATATTGTGTGTGTTGTTGTAAAATATTTATTTATTTATTTTTATATATTTTTTTAAACTCTACGCAAAGTGTCGATATATCTATGTTTTTTTTTATTTACAGTATATAATCAATAACTAACCAATGTTGGACATTTGAATTTGTTTTTTTACCAATTTAGAAACTTTAATAGGTATTTAATTAACTATAGTTATTTTTGCTATAATAAACACTTTTCAACACACGTGATTACAGTGGTAAAGTAACTCGAGTTACGGTACCGATTTAAATGCATTAATAATAACATGAACTTTGAATACTCGCTATTACCGAGATATTTGTATTACAAAATAAAAAATACCCTCATTCGACATGGCATTTAGTCTACATAGTATTGCCATATAAAAAAATCTGCCATGAGACAGTTATAAAATTTGATTTTTGATAAAGACACACGACACTGTGCGGCGTCGGAACCCTGATTTTTTGAGTCCGACATATTCCTCCCTTCCGGCCACAGAGGATAGGGAGCGCAGCGCACCGCAATACTGACCCTCCTCTTCCCCTGCGGCCCCTCCACGCCGCCATCTAGCGGTGGCGGCCCCGCAAGAGCGCGGAGGATAGGGACAGCGGCGGTTCGAATACCGACTGTCCTCCCCCTCCGCGGCCTTCAGTGTGGCTGCGTCATGGGACGCAGCCTGACCGCTTGTCTGCGGGCTTGAAAGCGAGCCCGGGACAGCGGTCCCTCTCGGGCCGGCCAGTCTGCAACAGACCGGCCCAGTGGGTTCCTCTTAGCTTCACCGGGTGCCCCTACCCGGGTACTAAACCCCCTCGCCACGACAAGGCGGGAACCCATAGAGGGGGATTTGTCTAATGTCTAAATTAACCTAACTTATGTCCTAACTTTTTGCGTTTACCCGTTTGACCTGTGCATTGATGCAGTTTAGCCTTTTGTATGTTTTTTCAGGGTGTAACATTTACACTAAGAGGGTAATTCCCGTGGGAATGAGATTTAGCGGAAAATAACGGTTGTATGAAAAATCTGGCATGCAAGTATGTACCTTCGGGAATGTAATTCAGAATTCAGGTAAAGGAATTCGAAGGAAAAATATTTTCTGTGTTAAAATCCTATTCGGGTGAGTTAGAAGCCTAAAATTTTGCGTTTCGATTTTGTAAGGAATTTCAAAAAATCCCACGGGAAGAAATATCATGTTTTTTTTAAACTATGTACAAGCGTCGTGTATTTTTTTGTGTGTAAAAACGGTTACTGTTAAAGATCTTTATTGTGTGTAAAAAAAACTTGAGATAAATAAATGATTGAGCTAATTAGTCTGAAAAACATGTAATTCCTAACATTCTATGGATTTCTTTATCTGAAATAAATTAGTAATAAATTAGACCACTAGTTTTCTACTAGTTCTAGGTTCGAATTGAAAAAATATTTTGTGTTGAATAGAACATTTATAGAGGAAGGCTTTAAACAATATAACATCACGCTGAAACTATTAGGAGCGAAGAAATAATGGAAAAAGCGAAAAAAGGGGAAAATTTTTCATCCTTGAGGGCTTTCGTTGCGTCCGCTGCGAAAACGGTTCAAGATACCAAAAATATATGTATGAAAGAATTATTCCTCTTGAAATGATCTAAAAAATGTCCACGACAGCATATGTCTATCTTTTAAGATTAACTCACTAGAACCGTTTTTATGGTAATCAAATTTGGTCGAAATTAATGCATTATTTTTTCTAATATTATAAAGATGAAATAATTAAACAAATAAAAGCTACTTGACGAAGGAACGAAAAAAAAACAAGAGCAACACCGCGCCGTACAGCTAGTAAGGATATACCTAATATATTGTAAAATACTTATGCGTTGTGACTTATAGTTTTCATTTTTCATAAAAATTGTAATTTGACTAGTTGTGTCAAATAAACTCAAAGATTTACAAATTAATGACCAATACGACAACTGACGAATTATCGAAACTGGTAAATCATCACCCGACATTCAATCAAATCATTACTCTTTATGCAGCGACTCGCATTCCTCCCCGCAAACCAGCTGAGGTTTACTGGTGGATTTCGCCGGCGCCAGGGTGACATTCCGCTTCTTATATATCCAGTGGCCGTCGGGCCAGAACGGCTCGAATCCGTAGTGGGGGTTGTAGCTGTACCATCTGAGGACGGTTGAAAACGTACGTAAATACTTGTGGTGGCCCCGCGATTTCATCCACGTATTTTTCTTAGTTTTCGTTGCGTGCCCTGCTTTTAGATTATAATGTAACTTTCACGTTTGAGGTCAGTTCATTAGAACCAGCCGGCATCCACTCTGCAAAGCCGCGTCGCACAGCTTCCACTCGTTATCGACAGGTGGTACTCGGGTGGATGCCGCGCGGACAACGTTACGTACGAGTCGTTCGAAAGAAGGGCGTGTGGAGGGCTAACGACCAAGGCGATCCGGTGATGCTATGTAGTAGGTATGTGTCGTCTATCACCCTTACTTCAGAAGTTTGTGACACTTCAGAGGCTTAGATAATCGATTGAAAAAGTGCCCGTGAGTCAGCTTGAAAAATGGCTTTTCGCTGGTTTCTCAATCTCGACAACAGAACTGTGTCGTTTTTAAGCTAGCATTTTCAATCGATTATCTGAGCTTCTGGAGCGTCACTAACTTCTAAAGGAATAACTAACTTCATAAGGATGTTTAGCCGTCACATGTAGTGCCCTATTGACCTGCTTATTTTGAATATTTGTCCAGCCAGCCTTAGCCACATTAGTAGATGTAGTCAGCGCACACCGCATATCTATACATGTAATTATAAAGAATACTAGTGAGTATATATATTTATTAGCCTACTGAATCCCACTGCAGGGCAAAGGCCTCTCTTCCTTTTCTCCACTTACTACGATTTCGAGCAGTCATCCACCAGGCGTCACCCTGGCGGACGAACTCGTCGCGCCATCTCTTTCGGGATCGACCACGTGGTCTCTTGCCCTTCATTGGGATCCAGGTCGTCACCTTATTTTCCCAACGATCCATAGACATACGAGCAACATGGCCAGCCCAATCCCATTTTAGTTGCGCCGCTTTCCGAGCTACATCCATTTTTTTTTTGTAGTATAACTGAGTATATGTACAATAAATTTGTAATAATGAGTAATGCGTAGTGAGTAAGGTGGCTGTAATGAGCTATGACAATTATGACATTTTCATAGTTAAAGCCGTGCGGCACGGTGTTACTCACGTTTTATACCCTACCTGTGTATAGTCATCACGCCAGCGTATTGACGTCCACTGCTACACACAGCCATCCCCAAAGGCGCTCCACAATAATAATATAATAGTAGCTGAATAATAAATGTAGACTTTTGATAGACTTCATTCGCCTTGGTGGTGAGGGAAATCTTATCAGCACAAATGGGATCATCATCATCATCATCGTCATCAGCCCATACTTGTCCACTGCTGGATAGGCCTCTCCAATTGCACGCCACTGTGATCTGTTTTCGGCTAAATAATCAGAGTAAATTTTTCGTAGTTTAAAATTTTTAGTAAACGTTACCTTGGTGTTGGCGGTGGTCGTTCAGTCGACCAAAGGTCAGGGTTGCTTGTCAACTCAGTGGTTGTTGCTGATTTTGTACATTGAACTGCCAAAGAAATAATTGCACAGAACACCCAAACATTCACGCTAAACATAATACATAGGTATGTGTTTGTATGTGCAAGCTACTTCATTCCACATGAAATTACCTACGAATAATCTACGAAAATAATTAAAGTCAATCACGCTTGAAAATCATTAAATCCATTTAAATCAGGGTAATGCATTTTGTTCATCATGCATTGGTGTACTTGTTGAGTGTGATAAAAATTACCAAAAACCCCGAAAAATATTCTTATATATTTCGAGGTTTTTGTTAAAATATTTATTATTTAACAATATTTTTATACATTTGTGTTCTCGACGGCAAAGTTGATTTTATTGTTATTATTATTTTTATTTTGCCTTTTAGCGATACACGGTCTTAAGCCGGACGTTTTGCTATAACAGGGGATGACCGCATCAGTCCGTTAACTATACGAAGAGCTTTATATTGACACCCTATCCAATATTTGTGAATTTGTTTTATTTAGAGGCTCTAATGGGCAAGTACAATAAACTAAACAGCTCCTAGTGACAGCATTATACAAGAGTTTAAGTGAATACGGATGGGCCCCCACCAAACTCGAAATATAGGTACATCGAAGCATGTTAATATGTTTTTCACATTTTGCTACAACATAATCACAATGTGGCGAACCTGTTAATTTTGAATCCAAAATGAAATTCACTTCACGTTTATTGCGTATGGTTTGATTGAATGAATTAACGCTTTATTGTATATTAAGATATTATGTATATGGACACTAATGACAATGGTAAGGTTACAAAAGGCGATCGCTGAAAGCGATTTCTTCCAGGTTACCTGTTTCGTTGACATTAAAGATACATAGAAATAAAATGGCAGTACATACGTACGGTTGTGAACATGTCAACAAATAAGGAGATGAAAACAAAAAAAAGTAATATAATTACGGTAAAATTCACTTAAAACAAAACAGTACCATATACAAAAAAAATATACATTATACTGTGTAATTTTAATGTCCGGAAGTGCCGTTTTTCTAGTGAATGTGACCACAGCACTTTTAGAAGGAGAAAGCGATAAATCGTTATCAGATAGCCACCTGTTTAAATGATTCATGGATACATTTAAAATACTGGATGCTTTATGTATAGAAGAATATATTGAATATTATATGAGTAAGTTATCAGCATTTTTTTTAATCACTATGAACAAGCGTTCGACCACCATCCTGCCTGATGTTAAGCAGCATACAGCATACTGAATTAGTTTATATTCGGATGCACATACTGTTGTATGTCATAAGAATAAATATTATAAAAAGTAGGGCTCAATATTGAACCTTGTGGAAGCCACTTCCAGATACTTCGGTTGTGAACTGTTGAATCATTCGAACTAATGGGTTATCCTTTCTTTTATTATATTAATTATGGGTCTAATGTTTGGTAGGTAGATACTTCAAGAAGTACTAATTTAGAAATAAAATACAATACTGATACAGTTACTAACGATCCCACACAATCTATTGTCTGATTTCTAATTAGATTCCAAAAAAACTACCAACGATGTGTCACTGTCATTAATGTCAATGTCAATGTGACGTACCAGATATAACCAACCTTTGGTTTGGTTGGCTCTTATTTTATTTAGGTCTTTTATATAAAATGAATAGGCTACGTACTGGTTAGTTTACGAGATATTTACTTAACATTCTCAATTTCCGTTACTTGTTTAAGCCTTGGGCACACCAAACGCGGGTCGTGCGCGGGTCGCAACTCGTTTGGTGTGTCAGGTCAGCATGGCGACCATAGTAATACAGCGCCGATGACCCGCGCTGCTCCCGCGCTGCTCACGCTCTGCTCCCGCGCTGCTCACGCCCCGCGCACGACCTCGCACTCCGCGGCCCGCGCTGCTTTTTTGGTGTGTCGTGCTTCATACATTTCCCTGAATTACAAACAGCGCGGGTCCGCGCTGCTCCCGCGCCGCGCACGCCCCGCTTTTGGTGTGCCAGATGCATTATAATCATAAATACTACTTATGTCACACAGTATAATGTCATCAATAAGCACCTACCTAGGTATATTTTCTTTATAAGCCTTCATGGTGCTAGCAGTAGAACATGTTTGGGAGATTCAAAGACAGACTGAACAATCCCTACTTATACAAAAATAATTATTGACTCTTTGATATTTTACTAACAATATATTCTCAATTCACAACATTAAATAATGTAGTACTTACCTATTTATGTGAATTTTTTTCTAAACAAGTTAGATTATTAAATGGATCTAAATAAAGGCATATTGTGTTAAAAGCCCATGTTATGTAGAAAAATGAAACAACTATGATATTTTAAGGTATATAATTTAATACATTTTACTCTGCGTCCGACTTAACCGGTCTCCCGCTAATAAACCTCTATGCCTAGTTGGACAAACAGTATTTATTCATATTGTATGCTGGCTGGCACAGCTGAACTGACAATATTTGATTGACATTATTAACGCCATTTAGCTAACCTACAATATATTCACGAATTTTATTCACAAACTAGTGGACGCCCCGCGATTTTATTCGCGTAGTTTAGTAGTACTACTACATATATAGCAGGTACCTGCATCCTATATTGTTTTAAAAGGTCGATGATATTCAGTAAAACTGACAATAGGATAATAGGGTGATATTCACAGAGGTTTGTTGGTAGATTATTAGGTTTCAAAAGTGGCAA
>SJJU01004565.1:0-12079 GCA_012932125.1 Conopomorpha cramerella | reverse complement strand
CACTACATCAAAAACGAAAATAAAACTATTACTGTTTTAGTGACACAGGAAGTATCACAACCTTCTTGGTCGACCGTATACCTGGACAAACAAAGAAAATCAGAATCCAATGTCATCATCATCAGCCCATATTTTTCCACTGCTGGTACACAGGCCTCTTCAATTTCACGCCACTATGATCTGTTTTCCGCCATCCAGCTTCTGGCAGCCATTTTGCGCATATCATCAGTCCAACTTCCCTGAGGGTGTCCTACATTCCGTTTGCCGAGACGCGGTCTCCATGAGAGAACTCGTTTGCCCCAACGCTCGTCGGTTCTACTACTAATATGGCCAGTCCAATTCCACTTCAGCTTGCTAACCCGATGAGAGTGCTTGCTTGCTATGTCGATGACTTAGTTCTTATTTTATCAATCCGGGATATATTCCCACCGACTTTCCCACCACTGTTATTCCTGTTAGAGCCAGGATCTACAGCGGCATCCAGAATAGACAAGAGCTCAATCAGTGACGACTGGGCTAGATCCCGGGGTAGGCCCCCCCGGGGCCTTCTCTTGGATCCCACATAGTTATTAAACTAAAGACGGTATAGAAATAAGAAGAAAAAATATAGTATACTTTAGTTCTTTGTCGGATCACTTCGTTTCTGATTCGATCCTTCAGAGAAACGCTGAGGATAGCGCTTTCCATAGTACGCTGTGCAATTTAGAGCTTCCAATCAAATAACTCCTACATAAACTTACTTGTACATCGCATATTTCTTTTTGTTAGTGACGCTTATCTGTCACTGAATACTTGTTGGCTCATAATATTTATTATTACGACTATTATCTGTTTGGTAATTTTTAGCAATTGACACAAATAACACCAATAAAAGCGGCGTTTTTGCTACGAAATACTGCTATTGATGTTTACTCGAATAACGAACGCGCGGACGCACAATAACTAGCCCAATTCCTATTAACCTAAATAGACTTTGATCTGTTGAAAATGTCTGAAAGTGTTACGCTATTTCTCTTGAAATATGGTGCTAATATTACAATGAGGAAATATTTATTAGTTTGTTTGTTAATCAACATGCTCCGAAACCACTGGACTGAATAATACAAATCACACACTTCACGCCTGTCTCCCAGAGGGGTAGGCAGAGACTACAGATCTCCATTTGTCACGGTCTGGACATACCCCTTTCGCTTCATCTACATTCATACATCTTTTCATACATGACCTCCGGTTTCGAGTACTTTTCACCGGTTTTTTGGAACTGGGATCATGTGTGATGGGGGTGGGTATGGATAATTTCCATTGTCCTTCTAGGAATCCCTTTAGAACCTGTCTCCAGACGTTTCTATCCCATTCAAGGCCATGAACGTGGGTTTATGTTAAAATCTAAGTTTTTAGTTATTTGTATGTATTTCAAAGAAAAAACATTATTCAAGTAAACATATTTCGTTGTCTGAATTCCATAACATAAGTGGTTTAGTTACTTAACATGGGATGAATGCTATGTAGCCGTGTGGTGACGGCGAATAGATAGCCGTGTGGTGACGGCGAATAGAATACATGTGTCACCACCCCAGCCCAACTTTTCCCGTCATGGGGGTCGTAAGGCATGGCGACCGAGAGAGCTCTCCAGAGAACGGGCAGCAGCGCTCTTTGTGAGTTAAACCAAAACACCACTGCGATCGCCAACCCGCCTGCCAAGCGTGGCGATTACTGACATTTCACCCCAAATGACGGATCTCATTGGGGGAGGCCCTCGTCCAGCAGTGGACGTTATGTGGCTGATGATGAAAGCTATGTATGTGTTGTTGTAAAATATTCATTGATTTATTTAAGTTTGTTACAAATAATTTGGTAACCAATTCAACCAGCCCGCATTCATTTCAATGAGTCAATTGAGAATCTCTTGAATAAGTACGAGCCATTGATATCGTTCTTAACGATTCTAGTAGACCTCTACAACTATATAAATTATACAGTACATTAGCTCATGTCATAATTGGAAATTGTATAGCGTGAAATGTCCACCGAAGTACTGCAACCCGAACGAATGCTATCACTCGAGAAGAAACTTTATTGCTTCTTCGTTAAGGTGCACATTCTATTGACACAACTTGACCTGATCTCGACATTCATTTGTGACTATGAAGTCTTCTAGGAAGGACTGTATGCATTTGGTAGGTTAACATTTTTATATGCAACTATTTGATGGTTTTAAATATAGTTTTATGACGCGAGTTTCCGGAAAAAGATAATGACTATTTATCTCTGTCAACTGTGTGATTAGTTAGTTACTAACACCAAGTGTTTTATTCATTTCGGAGTAGAAAGATACAGATGCAGTTCCAGCTGAAATAAACAAGAGCATACGACAAGGTGTGTGATTCCTATAACGGGGATAGGCTCATTCCCTATCACGTTGTGTAAAATGATCTTAGTGAACCTTGTGAAGTTGCATTGCAAGTACAGCTACTCCATTTTGGAATTAATAAAAATAATGATACATCTTTTTTCGGATAAAATCCACAGTTGTTAGTTGACAATGGTGACTTATATTACGTATGTTAGTATTTTTTAGCTATGTACATATATATTTTTTCTAATTAATTGTGGGCGGTGTGCTGGTGTTATGCGCAAGATGGCTGGCAGAAGTTGGATGCGAGAAGACGAAAACAGATCACAGTTGCGTGCAATTGGAGAGTCCTATGTCCAGGATTGGACAAATATGGGCTGATTATGATGATGATGGGTGGTGTGCAGTATAATCCAATGCTTCAGTAAAGGCAAGTTCCATCTGTCCACAAACACGCTCCGGAGCCAATTGGATTAAAAGAAGTGTACTTTTTTTTTTGCAGTAATCCCGCATTATCTTTACAAAAAAATGCTAGAACATTCTGTCAGCCGATCACTAAGTAATCGTGTGTTGATTTTCCAATACGAGATATTCATGTGATCCAGTTTGTTATTAGGTCGCATCTACAATCCCATTGGGTTGTTATTGACGACCTAGTTTACTCGAGAAGCATGAATTATGTAACTTACAACTGTATTCTTACATTCCAATTCTCGAATCTTCATCTACAAACAAGGACGTTGCGTTTTAAAAGCGAATAGTTCTAATAATAATAACTAGTTGTCCCGGCAAACATTTGTTTTGCCATAGGAAGTCGCCTTTGTACCCCATGTGTTAGAAGGAATATACATTTTAAACCTTCCCTGGACTCTCATATGTAATTCAAGACCAAAATTAGCCAAATCGGTCCAGCCGTTCTCGAGTTTTAGCCGGACATAATTTCATATTTATATATATAGATAACTTTATTTAGAAAACCAATTACATTCAATTAATTTACGAGAGGACTTTAAGCTAGGCGAAACTTGTATCTTAGGGAACCAAATTCTATTGCAATTCATAAGCAATACAATTCTCATTTGTGTAGATCTGCTTTCAGTGTTTTTTGCATCTGAAATGAGCAAGAGAGCACTAGTTGGAGACACTTGATGCTAGATTTGAGTTGCTCCAAACAAGTCACGATCACCTAATTAGCAATGAAACAACAAATGTTCAGATAACAGCGATTAAGCAAAATACCAAGTTTTACGTGAATCGAATTAGGAAGGAGGTTAGGAAAGAGGACAAATAAGAAAATGGCATGTTTAAAGAGAGACGAGTTAGGAACGAGTCAATTTTAAAAGAGAGACAAAGTAAAGAATTGGCAACTTAAAATAGAGACAAGCTGGGAAAGTAGCAAGATTTAAGAAAATTGCGAACTCGTCCGGAGGGACCTAATAGCCCCATCGCGTTTTTACACAGGCCAACCAGGAAAACGGCAAAACGTCATCTATCTGGTATAGATTTGGATTGGTGGATTTACCATTTACGCGAAACAAACGGTTTGCGTCTAATTTCCTGCGCAGTACAGTCTGAAGGTCTTCAAGTCGCGGGGGATTAGGTACCTAATGAACAAGTGTGCTCCATCATAGACCACATAGCTGCTTAACACATTGGCGGACAGTAAAATAGTGTGGGCTAAGGTGACTACCAAGACAAAACGGCTCATTTTTTACCTATAACTGTGAACGGTCCGTACTTCAACGGGTTACGTCAAAAAAACGAAAAGTACTGACACGAAACGAACGATAGTTTTCGTGTCGTTCTCCGCATATTTATTGTTAAGTTGTTATTACAATTGCGCAAGAGTGCAGTTGTTTGCATGTCCACATGTCATGAATGTACATACATACGTGTAACATGCACTATTATCCGTGTCATGTAACTATTTAGAATTGGATTCATTTTGCACTGTCTGTGTACGGCCAAACAATAAAGTAAGTGGTCTGTCAGTTTTGATGATCGTTCCTGTTCATTTCAGTCAACAGTTCAGAGTTCTGTTTCATTGAATCATCAATAAGTTAGAGTTGTCATATTGTGACAAATAAGAAAAAACATTTCTGCCCCATCCCTTTCGCCACACCGGGATAAAATATCATATCTTTATCATCAGCCCATATTTCTGGACATAGGCCTCTCCAATTGCACACCACTGTTTTTTGTTTTCGGCTTCTCGCATACAGCTTCTGTCGGCCATCTTGCGCATATCATCAGTCCACCTTCGTCTGAGGACGTCTCCGTTTGCCGAGACGCGTTTGCCAAGGTACAGGTCAAGAACTCGTTTGCCCCAACTGTCATCGGTTCTACGGCTAATATAAAATGTTATACTGTTACTCGGAAATAATGTATCATTCTGATGGTGAAAGAATTATCGTAATCCGTCCAGCTTTTTGTGGATTTATTCTTAAAAGTAACTGACCCGGCAAACGTTATTTTTAAAATATAAATATTTAACAGTGACAGTTTCTCTGTTATTATTATGCAGGAGCACAATCGTACTATACATATAAACCTTCCTCAAGAATCACTCTATCTACTAAAGAAAACCGCATGAAAATCCATTGCGTAGTTTTAATGATCTAAGGACAGCGGGAAGCGACTTTGTTTTACTATGTATTTATTTATTTTCATTTATTCAATTATTACATTACTTAAATATAATATACACACATCAAAAGTGTCTAGGGATCAAGTACATTTTAGAAGATTTCAATCAAGAATATATTTTACAAAAACTGAATTCATTCATAATTTATTCAAAATGTGGTGATAAGTCAACAGGGGAATTAGGTAGGGGACCAATCCAGAAGATTAGATTTGATTGAAATAAATTATATTTTGTTTTAGCTAAAAATGTTCTTGATCCCTAGACACTTTTGATGTGTGTATTATTCATAAATAGGCTGAATCATATTCCAAAATATGTTTACACAGGAGCACAACACATTAGCTTAGAATATACTTAGTGTAAATGTATCCCGAGCAATGGTCTTTGAAATCGTTGAAATTTTGTATGGAGTTGAAAAAATTAGCCCGCATTGTCGCTACAGTAAAAGTTGTTCATATTGTCGAGCCCAACAACGTTTCTAAGACCATTGCTCGGAGTCCTTTTCCACGCAGTATAAGTAAGATAGTATCTATAGATAAGCTGGTCGTTTTCATTATTGCAAATTGCGGTTAAAAGCAGAAACGTGAATGTTAGTTACATTGGTTGATATTGTGGACAAAGGATTGAATGTCTGGCTCGCCTCTCGATGTGACGTGTGTACGTTCTGATGTGTACCTAAATAAAATACGTTTATACAGTGTGCGGCCCACAACAGGCACAAATATTAAATTCAGAGGCTCTACGTACAAGTAACCTGTAATTGAATCATTATAAGTATAAACAGGAATATACACATTGTCTTCATCCCATGTTAAGTAGCTAAAGCACTTGTGTTATGGAAGTCAGACAACGAGAAAACGAGAGCGTCTGCGGTCCAGTTGGTCGGATCCTTGACTTGTGACCGGGAGGTCCCGGGTTCGAGTCCGGCTACTGGACGTTCCATTGTACCAATGGAACTCTTTCAGAGCCTATGTACGCAACGCAACGCTCGTACGGTGAAGGACAATATCGTGATGAAACCCGCACACCACAAGGTGTGAGAACCCTATAGCGGCGATGGGCTCACCCCCTTTCACGTTGGGTTAAATACGCTTGGTGAACCGTGGGTATTTGTTTTAGCAAGTGCCTCTGCCTATCCCGCTTTGGGATTAAAGGCGTGAAGTGTATTTATTATTTTACAACGAGAAAAATCTTACTTAGATACATTTTTTTTCTTTTAAATACATCCCTACTTCCGTACTAATATTATAAATGCGAAAGTAACTCTGTGTCTGTCTGTCTGTTACGTTTTCCCGCTTAAACCTCACAACCGATTTTGATGAAATTTGGCACAGACAATCTTTAGACTCGGAGAAAGGACATAGGCTACCCTATCCTGTTGTTATAGTTTGTATGAAATACTGAAACTTCGCGAATGAAATCGTGGGGCGTCCACTAGTACTTATAATAAATAAAACACCCAGACACATCCAACAATTACTTAAAAGCTCATTACCTAAGTGCCTGTCAGCGGTGGTAATCGGACCCACAGCAGATGGGTACGTCTCCAGAGAATGTTCATAACATGAAGGTAAAAATTGCAATGAAACCCACATATGTAATGTACCTCAAGGTTTTATTAGCATAAACCTCTGCCTTACCCATTTTGGAAATAAAAAACGTGAAGTGTATTAATTTAATTTTCCAGACTCCGCTCTGTCTGGATTCAGTCTATATCTAACCAATAATCCCAACATAATTATTGTTTCTACGTAGAGCTAGAGATAAAGTAAAAAATAATAATTAGTATTTCTGCATCGGATAACAAATCATTTACTTACTTACTTAAAGTAGTAAAAAACTAGGTTTCAAGTTGGAAATTACTATGTAGGTACATTATTCCGTTACCACGCAATTATCACTTACAAATTGTCTCATTTGGACAAACATCGTCAACTATTGAAAAACTACAAAACTATGTCAACCGAATCTTATTGGCGCCAATACGCAGTAATACTACAAAGACCAAAATAACTCTACCCTTTGCACTGTAACGTTTTCTATTCAATGAAAAGGCCATTATATTGTTCTGAAACGTCACTTGAAATGACCTACGCTGTAAACTGTAACAAACGACTGACTGAGAGACTCACAGATCAGTCGAATGCGAGTCCCTTCCTCGACACGACGTCCCCCTGCGTACAACCATTGCGTCTGTAAAATTATGGCTCTCTAATCTTTGGCGCGTGAAAAAAGTAATTTGACAGTTTAGTTTTTTTTCGACGGCGGCAAAGTGAGAAATTGAATTGTGCGCTGCGATTGGATGTGAAGTGTTTCGATTTTGGAATAGTGTTGTTTTTTTTCTTTTGTGGTGAATTGATTTCGTAAGTGGCCAGTGACAGTGAATAGTCGTATTTTGCGACTGGATCATTAAGGAAGGAGGATTGAATTGGGTCATTCTCTAAAAATGGCCAATAGGGTCATGGGTTACATGATATGCGGGTATAACTCCGTCGACAATCTCTTGGTGAGTTTATTATTCTTTTTTAATCCAATTTCCGTTATCGACATTATGAATTTCGATAGGTATTTGGTAACGAGATAATTCACTAATTATAATTTATAATGAGACGTCAATGCAAAATGTTTTAATTCAGTATCTAAGTACCTATTTAAATGCTCGTAAAAAATAAACTTCTGATATTGTTAGTAGGTATTTGGCAAATGTTTTTTAGAGCACCTAGGACATACACATATCAAAAGTGTCTAGGGATCAAGTACATTTTAGAAGATTGCAATCAAGAATATATTTTACAAAAACTGAATTCATTCATAATTTATTCAAAGTGTGGATAACTCATTGATACAGGCATGGGGAATTAGGTAGGAGACCAATCCAGAAGTTAAGATTTGATTTAAATAAATTAGATTTTTTTTAGAGCTAAAAATGTTCTTGATCCCTAGACACTTTTGATGTGTGTACGTACCAGATTAGTAAGGGCCTGTAGCAAATATTGTAGCGTTATAAGCAAGGGGAACCGACGGGCTGCTTGATCTGAAGAAGCTTTCACAATCGTGAAAAAATTAAGTCCGTAATATCCTACGAAAAACAGGCGTGACGTAGGTACCTAATAATAAAAGGTATATCCCTAATTCCAGTTTTATTTTTAATTTGAAATACATAGAACGTAAATAGATCATAGACAAATTACGTGGGCGGGAAATCTAGATTGGTGACATTTTTTTTTTTCACAATTTCACATTCGTCTTGTCACGCGTTGATATGATACCCACCTTGTATACAGCGCTAATTAGTGATGCAATGCAACCTGTATAGTAATTAATACAATAATTACGTATCTACATAACGCCTGCGAGTAATCATTTGAATTATCGATGCAAAAATAAACGTAACGATAAATTCTGTTGCGCTGGCAACATTATTAGGATTTTTTTTTTTAATTCTGTCGGTAGTAGGCCGTAACCATTAGCTTACTTAGTATAAGTACCCCTTTAATAACAATTGTCGTAATGTGTAACCAGTGGCGTGCACTGGCTTTTACAACAAGGTAGGCAGTGATCCACAAGGATTGACACCTATGTATAGGTAACTTGTCTTTACGAAATATAGGCAACCTATCTACTTACCCACAAAACACAGGACCTTCGTTAGCCTCTGTCGTGAGTGAAACAAAAAAAGATCTAGCAATAACTCTATTATTAGGTCGGGAAGCTACAATACTAAGGTAGGCAGTGTCTTTTTTCCTATATGGTGTGTACGTCACTGTGTGTAATGTAAACTACTCAATACTTGCGTTTTTCTGTCATTTGGCAAATGCCCTTATTACCTATACGCGTCTATTTTCTTGTACTATAAAGAATCCATGATTTTCTATTAAAACCTTATTGTGCTGTACAGAGTGTAAAAGGATCCCGAGAAATGGTCTTAGAAACGTTGTTGGGCTCGTGTCAATATGAACAACTTTTACTATGGCGAGAAAGTGAGGAAATAAAAAAAAATTCTATCCCTATACAATATGTCATGGCAAAAGTTTGTTAATTTTGTATAGAGATGAAAAAAAAATTACGTTTCCCCGCATTGTCGCCATAGCAAAAGTTGTTCATATTGACGAGCCTAACAACGTTTCTAAGACTATTGCTCGGGGTCCTTTTACATTCTGTATAGGCTGGTCACCAGCCCCCCTAGCACAGCGTTACAAGAAATAAGTGACAAGACATATAACGTGACATAACAGCCAATTAGAGCGCGTATTTGTTCTATGTCATGTCTTTCTTGAGGCGCGTGCTAGACCTGCTGTAACTTTAATAATAATTAATCTAAATAACACTAGCGTTTTATAAATACCTAAGCGGGGTACACACAGACAATATATAAAAAAATAATAATAAAATCTTTATTTAAGCCAAAATTACAATTTGTCATTTACCAGGGGCTCCCGAACTAGGCAAAGCCTGCATCTCGGGAAGCCAACATAATTATATTTTTACAGTACGTAGGTATATTTATAAGATAACACAGTGCAAGTTTATACATAGGTTACATATTACACAGAATCCGCTAGATTCTGAAGTGAAGAGTGACTTAAATATAACAATGAGACAAGCACACAATTCAATTCAATTTACATTTTGTGACTATTAGACGATTAGCAATTAAATTAAAAAGTTCAACAAACGCACTTTCAGTTTCGTTTACGTTGTATTTTATTCTATAATGTATGATGCAACAGTGAAATGAGCAAGGCATTCAACCCTTCCCTGTTATAAATAGCTGAAACATCATGTGTACGTAATTAAACGCATCGGGAGTGCACGGATTCCATCAACGTTACCGTAAGGACTAATTCCCACGAGACGGTTTCTATACGGAGCTAAGGATACTGATACACAATGCTATACTCTGATTTGTTCATTTGGGATGACATTACAATTAATTGTTTTTGCAATAGTTGATTTTAAAATCATTCAAAGTTTCATTTGTAAACTCGTATCATCCAATTGGTGGATAAACCCGTATCATCCAACGGTTGTTAAACCCCTATCATCCAACGGTTGATAAACCCCTATCATCCAACGGTTGATAAACCCGTATCATCCAACGGTTGATAAACCCCTATCATCCAATGGTTGATAAACCCTGGAATGTCGCATTGAAATTAACAGTAATGACAGAGAACGTGACACATGTTTGACAGATTACAGGTAGATACAATCTACAAGAATATTTCGAAGACAACCCCTAAAACGCTTATATAAATCTCTCGTCCTCTTCTCTAATTTTGTTGTGCCCATCAGGAACCACGATGCTTTTTTTTGTTTATTTGTTCACAAAACTAAACCATCTACAGCAATTATATTAAGGTCAAACTACTAATAAAAATAGCAAGTTCCATCCCCAGAACAATATCCAAAGATTCTTTTTAATTATTAAAACCTTATCTAGAAAACGATCGCGCCATTTTCATAAATAACGGAGCAAAAGTTTCGGGAACATAATGAGAAATTAATACCGTATTAAGATTAACGATTTCCCAGAATACTATATGCTATGTCTGTGTATATAGTGATCAGTGTTGCTTGACTTCAAGTTTTGAAAACATCTCTTACAACGCTGTTGTATGTAATAAAAATAGCACACGGTTTGGGGTGCTACTCGAATATTTCAACGAGCTATTGGATAAAAAAAAAACAAAAAAATGATGTTTTTATATGACAGATGGCGCTTACAAAGCTACAAAAGATTTGAATTGATTAATACTTTATTATTATTTTCACAGCTAAAGACCGCACAAGTACGCATTGGTTTTATGCATAGGTAACCAGCCAGAAAGAAAACAAAGATAAAGCTATAGATTTTTTTTTATTGACCGCACAATTTGAATCAACTTGTTTTTAGCTTCATTAGCGCCATCCGTGATCTTTATGTAATCGTTTGTAATTTTTTTTATTCAATTAGCCATTCGAATATTGGTGTCGAATAGATGGCATTATACAAATAAATATTTTTTTAAATGGCTCATATTTAAAGCTTAAAGTCTACATTTCTGCCAAATAAATAAAATAAGTGAAGGAAATACATTTATTTTATGTTTTATTATTTATTTATGAATGCCACAAGCCATTTTAATAAACGTAATTAATTTATTAAGTTTATTTGACACATTGCTGTCATGTTTGTTTACATATTACAGGGCAAGTAATTAGATTTTTTTTAACTGCCATGTACTCACCCCCTGTCAATTTGTGTATAATACGCTTGGTGAATCGTGGTCACTTGCTAAGCAAGTGCGTCTGCTAACCCCCCATCGGGATTAAAAGGCGTGAAGTGTGTGTATAATAATTATAAAGAAAAAATAACTAACTTCTACTAGTACTGACTAGGCGCCGCTACGTTATTTTTAAGTTCCACTCGATTTATCTGGTCTGCCATCGTCAAAGTTTGATGATTCCCCATATGATGATAATGGGGAATTTTTCTGACATTTTTCGACGTTTTTCTGACAGATTATCGGGCTAAGAACTGTCATTACTGTCAAACTTTGTTTGGAAAGTTTTGGATCACCTTTGAAATATCTACTTTCCAACAAAAAAAGGCATAATAAACAACCGAAGTTGTCCGCAAACAAACATAAAAAAGCGTATACGCGGTCAAATTTAAACACTCCTTTTTTGAAGTCGCTTATTAAAAAAGTGATTAATCGAATTAGGAGGATTTAAAAAAACAAACAATTTCAGCTTATGATGTAGAGTAGCGCCCCTCGGTGCCGAAACTGGGTGCTTCCCCGAACAGCAAATCAAGTGTGAAACGATCGGATATGGCCGGGGAGCGCCGGCGACGACGCTCCGAGATCGATTTATGAAATGTGTAAAGGAATAACCGTAATTTCATCGTATCTCAGATTGTATTTAAAAAGGTTTCTGAAAAAAAAAATACGTTCACGCCATTTTACGCCAAAGATATTTGCTAAGCAAATGCCCTCATGACCGTTGGTGAAAACGAGTTCTCGAGTGGAGACCGCGTCTCGGCAAACGGAGTGTAGGACGCCCTCAGGCAAGGTGGACTGATATACGCAAGATGG